>BMAW01077829.1:0-39965 GCA_019974015.1 Nephila pilipes | reverse complement strand
TAAGGCCTTTTAACCAATGGCGCTGCTGTAGAAGGAAGTCGCTACACTTTGACATGATAAAACTCGAAACAAAATCATAAATGATTTATTATAGGATTAAATTTAAAGATCTCTGAATTATTATTGACAGGTTGAGCAACAACTATTCGACATCATTCCCCGTGTCACATTCGAAATGTTTTAGAAGCTTCATAAAAGAGCTTTTGACGACGACCTCTCAATCAGTCGGTCTGTCACATTCAAAGTATTTTAACCACAAACTTCAACAAACTGGAAAAATTATCATTTATAGGTACCTTATTTTGGAGGTGCATTAGACTTTTTACTCATGGGTGAAGAATATATTGGAAAAAAGCTTTTGACCTGGTGGTACCCTTTCTTTAACCAATAGGGTTAACGATCCTTTTGTTCAATAAGTACCTATGTTTGAAGACAGGTAGAATTTTAAGGTAAATTAGTGTTACCATTGTGTGTCCTTCCCCTTGTTAACAATTGCACATTGATTCATTAGACAGTTTTTATTTGAAATACTTGCTTCCAAATAAAAATTTGATCTCTGCTATTGCGAGCTGTAGTCATCCTTTTGCGACAGATTGCCATCTTTAATGAGACTGTATTCATCATTATACGTTGAAAAACAAGCAACAGTCGAAATAACTGGTTCCTACTAATGAATCAGCTCCAAAGAAGGCAAAGATAGTCTCATCGACTGGAAAAGGTATGGAGACGTTTTTTTATATGATTGACATCACTCTCATGGTCTTCTTAGAAAAAGAAGCAACCAAAAACTGGACAAAACAACTGAGACTTACCTCATCCCTATTTCCTTTTTTAAAGGCTTTTGGTACTCTTTGAGCCCCCATCGAATAATAAAGACAGCGTGTAGAAGTACAAAATCAACATATAAAACATTCAGAACATTTAACATCGATGAAATTGATATTCCAAAGCATTTAGCTACACGTCTATTAAATATTTTGAGATTGTATGAACTATATATATGTAATCAAGTATATGTATCATAACTACGCGTGTTTGTATTAAGGCGAAGAGTTAGTGAAGCTGTGCTATTCGCGATTTTCTCTTCACTGAATTCAGGTTTTTTATGATCATTGGAGTTGCTTATTGCAATTTCTTCTCAAACCAAATGAAACTTAATTAGGTAAATTAGATGAAAATAGACGTCAAGCTAAAAGATTTAGAAAAGTTAATGTATAAAAGAAATAAAATTAATGGAAAATGAAGGGAGATAGAAGATAAGAACTTGCTGTGTCAGATAATTTTTTTCAGATTGAAATTCTTCTGTCAGTTTTGCGGACTGAAGAGAGTTCCACTAAAAATACCAAACAACGTAGCTACTGTTAAAGATAGTAGTGAAACGAGAGAGGATAAGGCAAGGTTTCTAATTTAAATAAAAAATTTGAATTGTGAGTTAGGTTGATATCCTAGAGAGAACGACATTAGATATTCTACAGCTGTAATAAATAAAAATTCTATTTAATTCTTGCACGTCTTCAACTAGTATTTATGGTTATTATAATTTAATATAAATTAATAAGATATGTTGAAAGAACAGTGTAATGAAGGGAAGACGTTACAAGGTACTTTAATGTGGGAAAAATGTTTCGAAATTGAATTTTATTAGCTTACATTAAAGGTATACCATCTTAAAAATATCTCGATAACTTATTAACTTTCAGAAATGTAATGAATACTAATCATTCTCTTAAAATATATCACAACAAATAAAACAACTCACACTATATTTCGTATTTCTTAATTTTAACAAATTCCATGTTTCTCAATTTTTTGGGGAAATTTTAGGTCCTTTTCTGGTCACTATATCATAAGTTAGGAATCAGTACGATACGTTTCTCAGTCTTACGAAATCCCATTTCAGCTGAAATTATTGTAAATACAATGAGGAAACTCACCAATACCGGAACAGGCTTTACGTCATACATATCATGATGCTCGAAGAAAGAGCCATAGAAGCTATCGCTTACAAAATATTCTCTTGATATCTGGTTTGTTTCTATGGAAAAAAAAAAGTGGAGACAGTAAGTTTTAAAATTTGAGATACAAGTTAAATCGGTATGGGTTAATATATAATTTGTATAATAATAGTTATTATGACAAGTTTTGTTCCTTCTTTTAGTTGTTTTATTTCAAATGATTTTTTTTTACTTAAAGAGAACTATCGCAAGTTTAGTAAATGATGAAAAATTTGTCAATACCTTCGGTGACTATACATAAGCAACCGGTTTCATTTATGTTGCCGTTCTCATTGTAATAAAGAGTCCCGTGAAAGTGCAGTTGTGCCTTTTAAGAAAGGCCAAACGATATATATTTAAGTCCATAAACTTTGAGATTTAAGTCAAGACTTAACATCACAGAACTTTTGAAATCTCAAAAGTGACCCTACGCTAGACCTCTCAACAGTGTAGGTATTATTTCCGTCGTAGCTGAGGCGCCTTGGGACCAATAGCGAAACTACTATTTCAGATATAGTCAGTCAACAGAAAATATAACTCATTTTGAAGAGACTTGGCCGAATTCGTTCCACACAGATATTCCACAGAATAAGTTTCTCTAAATTCCTTGTAAATATCATCCTTTATCAGGAATACTAATCTTTATGAAGTTAATTTTTAGTTAAAAGTAACACTTGGAAACTATATATATATATTCATACCCTTTTGATGCACGCTTTTCTTTCCTAATATTGATGTGGTGAGTGAGACGGCCGAGCCGACACAGTAGCATCCTGGTTCAGCAATAAATTCCACGTCACCATTAGGAAAGTTTCCTTCTAATGATTTTTTGATATCTTGGGATACCTAGGAATTAAAAGACATTTTTTTTTTTCATTCTATGCAGTAAAAGTATCGAATCTCTTACACAATGTATACTTAACAATTGCTGATCATTGATACTTTTAATGATTGAAATTTAGGAGCAATAGGAAAATAAAACAAATGATAAGAAAATAAAAAAAAAAAATTATAAAATTTCTGCATATTGTATTAGACTTCTACAGTTCATTAAATACTGTTCTTAAAATAAGTGATACAAAACTATGTATATTTCAAAATGTAGATTCATAAAATACTAATGTAGATTCTATGTAGATTCATACGAAAATAAAAAAAAAAAAAAAATACTATCATAACGTTGATAAAACGGAAACAGAGTCAGCTTCTTTACATTTTTAAAAAATAAATCTGTATTATTGTGAGATAAATTTTTATAATATGGACATTATGATTGTTCAATATTCTAAGAGTTTTTAATGAGAACAATGCTATAAGAATTGAGTTTTTGAAGTGAGAATAATTCCTACTATTTTCGGAAAATTGCCATACCCTTTGATATAGTGAAAGAGAAAAAAAATTCAATCAGATTTTTTTTTGTTGAATTTTTGACTCTTTTGCGGAGTAATATTAATATATCTTGGTTTAATTCTGAAAGCATTTTAATGAAATTTTCTTTTATAAATCTTTTTTTTTCAATAATTAACAGAAAAATCATTTAAAGAAATTTACTTGCATAAAAATTCATTTCTTAAAAGGTTGAATAGAAATTTTGATAGATAAATTTGACTGGTTCAAAATAGATTTTTATAATAATCAATTTGCACTGCAAAATTTGTAAATTTAAATCTACAGTTGATGTATTTATATTTGAAAGAAAACATTGAAATACATACAAATAAATTTATTCTAAAATAAATAAATATTATATAAATGGATTCACCGATCTGTTTAAAATTTCACTTTAACAAATTTCTTTTAAAATTCAATAATCCATATTATAATGAGACCATATTGAAGAAACACAAATAATTAGTAAAAAAAAAAAAAAAAAAAAAAAAAGGCCCACCTTTCGGAAGATATATTCCTTCTCTGTTGATCCGAAGAAACCTGCCCCGATATCCATAATTGTAAATTTGAAACCATATTTCTGGGCAGCTTCAAAAACAAGACGAGACTTTTCAATGGCTGATGTATAAACGTTGGAATTTTCGCACAGACCTCCCACGTGGAAACTGTAAGAGCAATAAAGTGAATTTAAACAATTAACTTCAAATCAGAGAACCCTTTTGGGGGATATTTGATAACAAGAGGAGGTTCAAACTGTGACGGCCACCCTTTTCTGCTTGCCTTTTGTGCCATAGCTAAACTCAATGTTTTAACACTAAAAGCCAATAAGTCGATCAAAGAGACGTTGGAACAATAATCACAATATTTATTACTTGGTTGCTAATATAACGACAATTATAAATGCTCTCCCAGACAAGGCCTTTACTATTTTAACTCAATCTACCAGTAATAATCTAACGGACTCTTACCACTAAGACAATTTTGACTTCAAGCATACATTAACCAGCCGATAACTTGTAACAATTCTCGGCTCCGACTTCAACTCCGACTCTGGAACAATTGCCGAACGCTAGAACCACTCGACCTCAACTTCTCGAACCACTCGACCTCAACTTCCCGAACCACTCGACCTCAACTTCTCGAACCACTCGACCTCAACTTCCCGAACCACTCGACCTCTCTATCGTGACTCTCAGTCTGAGTTTATATATTTCCTTACTCTCCTGCTTCATTTCATTTCTACCTGCTTTACATAATCACGTTTCATTTTTGGTTGGGCAAAGGTTGTTTAGCAAAAGCAATCAATCTCAATTAAGAGTCTCCAAGGTTAGTGAAGAGAAACTGCGAATAGCCCAACGTCACAAAACTTTTGAGATACCGATATTTTCATATTTGGTGCGTTCAGGTAAAGTATCAAAGATATAATAAACTGTAAAGACGGATTTATGAGTGTGATTGTTTATTAACGTCGTTCTGAGAAGCAACATAAAGGCTTTTTTTTAACGACGCGTAATAAGTGGATCGATAATTAATTTAAATAAATAGTATACGGACCAAACATGCACCGCGATTACATGATTAAGATGTCGGCGGCTTTTGTTCAGTCGCGGGTTCGATCCTTGCCCGCAAAAAACCTGCCCCGTGTAGCCGGGGCTAATGCACGTTAAATCTGTCGGAGGTCTAAGTTCTGCAGTTGGCGGGGTGTGGATGTTAGGAGAGGAGATACCATCTCAGGTGTCATCCTCGTCACTTGACCGAGGCTCAAAATTACGAGGTCCGTCGCCAATAGTTCCCATGTTGCTTCTAGCGCGACGTTAGTAGAAACTAAACTAAACTACACGATTAAGATTAATTGTAAAATTAGACAGTGTATATTTCGTGAACTATTTGGGAAATTGCATGGAAGTTTGGAATTTTTAAGTTTTCTGAAATGAGAAATACATGTATATTAAAGGCATGATACTATTCAATTTTTCTGGTTATGTGAATTTAATAAATTACATTTTTCAATTTCTATGTGTGATTAAATTGAAAACAACTATTTATATTGTTCTATTGCATAATCACGTGACTCTTTATTCCTTTAATATGGTTTGTTTGACCAATTTTAACATTTTTATATATTAATTACAATTTCAGAGAGAAACTTTTCGATTACCATAGTAATAGTTAATTAACATTTATTTTATTTTTATTCATTTGTTATTATTATTTTACAATTATGATTTAATTAACATTTTTTAATGTTTGACTTGTCTGCTGAATATTAAAATTATTAATTGTCATCAAAATAACAAAAGCAAAAATTCTTTTTTCCAGTTTTTAAAATAAGCAAAAAATTCATATTATTTTTGATCCTGTAAACTTAACTATTACTTATTATTTTTGAACCTTATCAATTAAGTCCATGTGCGTAACTTTATTAATGAATTAGTTTTATTTTGAAAGTTGAAATTCTTGAAATTAGAAGTAAGAAAGTGGTATTTTAATCTTAGAAAAATAAAACCTTTATTAAAAAATAGAAAAGTTGCAATTTGTTTTCCTATACCTTGTAAAAAATAAAATAAAATTTTTAATATAAATACATAGATTTCAACCTCTGTGTTGCATATCCGGGTCACAAAAATTTAGGTTTCTAAACAAATTTCTGAAACAAAAAAAATTTCTTATCCAATTTAAGGAGGAACTGCACAGCACAAGGAGAAATTCTTAGGCAAAGGAGTTCTTGATGTAGTTATTTTTATATCTGATATTCTGTATTTTTTATAACCCTTCGTATTGACTTTATATCTTAAGATTTAAAAAAAAACCACGCATCAGCGAGAAATATTAGTAAGAAAAAGTAATTTTACAAAGTGAAAGATGTTAGATTGAACGAATGTTTATTAACGTCACGCACACCTAGAAGCAACACGAGGGCTATAGCCTCGTAATTTTGAACCTCGGTCAAGTGACGAACGACACCTAAGCTGTGGCACTTCTCTCTCTCTTTACAACGCAATAACTTCCACACGACACCAATGGAAGGACTCGATAGATTTAACGTGCATCAGCCCCGCTATACGGCAGGTTTTCAATGGCATCAGGACTTGAACCCATTGTCCAATGGAAACAACGCTGGTTGCGAGGTTCGTTGTCATGACCATTAAGCTAGCATGACCAAGAGAAAGATGTTAAAAATGTAATAAAAATGTTTTGAAACGTTCTTACCTGATACCAACAATATTTAAATTAAGCTCTTTAGCTTGCAGCAGCAATTCTTCAGCTGCGGATAAATCAGAGCCAAATTTTTTGCTTAAATTATAGACTTCCTGTCCGCCTTCTGCCTTCAATCTCAATATCAATCTGTATAGGAAAAAAAATATTTGATAAAATTTGCTTCCTTTTTGTGTTATAATTTACGACAAAAAATGTTGTTATATCTTCTGAGAATATAAAATGAATTTCTAAAAACATTTTATGGAGATAATAATTCAGTGATAAATGAATAACTTTTAAATGGACAACTACAGTGACAGAGCTTCCGAGAAGTTTTATTATGCCATTGAAAAATATATATTATTAATGTTGTAACAATTCAGATAAAGTTACGTTTTCAAATTTTTTGTTGTATCCATTCATTAGGTAATTTTCATTAAATTATGATAAATTGGGGTAAGGAATTCAATTTATATTAAACTATATACTTCAGAATATATTTTACTTACTAATAAAATTATCAAGTAATTAAAAATTATTATAAACTGTCCTTAATAATTAACAGGTCAATGTGATGCAACATTCTCTCTTAAGTTAGGAATTTTTTACGTTCCTAACACCTAATGTATACTGAAAAAGCGAATTTCAATCTATTTCCATTTCATTATCAAATTAAGTTATGTTATGTTCAGTATCAACTTTAATTTAATTTTTTACATAACTTAAACTCAAACAAATCTTATTTTTTTAAAAAAACAAAAATGACTGGAAATATCTTTTTAACTTATATATTTTTTACGAAACGGCAATAAGAATAAAAATTTTTATGATCAATAGAATAGATACCTTTTTCATCCGTTTCACTTCCCTATATATATATATATATATATATATATATATATATATATATATATATATATATGTGTGTGTGTGTGTGTGTGTGTGTAATAGTTTCACTAAAAAGTTGTTTAATTCCCTAATTTCTTCACAGTAAAGAGTTCATCCTTATTTTCTGAAATTATCCTTCAATGTATGGAATCACACACTCGTAAAATTTGCTTAATCAATATTTCCCAGGCTTGCAGGCTTATGGGCAATTATCCCTACTTTATGACGTGTCTCCAACAGAAATCCCTCAAAGAACCCTCATCGAGTATGACGTGAGTTACCCCATGATCTAAAGAAATCCCTCCATATAAATTTGAAACAAGGTTAAATTCTCTCTCTTTCGCTTCGGTCTTGGAGACCGACACTGCGGTGCTGATCTATTTAGAATAAATGTAAAATAATCTCTTTCTTATCGAAAAGAATAAATAGACTTTTTCCAGAATTGATGAATCTATTCTGGTATCCTTATTACTCATCCATTAAAGAATACTTTGTCTTCTTATAACATCCATGAATTCGAATGTCCCGATAATACTCGTCCATTAAGGTGACTACGTTTAAAACATGATTTTAGTCAAAATTTACATTTTTTTCTTCTTCATTTTACCAGTTTAAAACCCAACTCATTAACTTTCAAAAACTGCTTTTGTTTTGAATCTAGGATACGTAAAAGCGAAATTATAAAGAATTCAAAAATACGTCACAGTTGCCAACCAAACAGTAAGTACCCATTTAAGACCATTTAAATGACCGGAAGTTTCCCGATTCTTCATGATTTCACATTAATTTTTGTAAAATAATATGCAAATTACAGTGAAATTTTCAAAGAAATGTTCAATAAGCAAGCCACAAAATTTCAAATTACTTTTTCATGAATATCTGCGAAAGAGAATGGCAATAGGCAAACATCTCATATTGTTTACCTCACATTGTTCACATCTCGCATTTGGAAACCGAAACCGCTTATAGGCTATTTAAATTACACTATAAATCTTTTTTCATAGATTAATCATTATTTTTTTTCCTGAAATATTATCAAACAAAGTATTCTTTTTGAATTTTAAATTGGGATGATCAAGTTACAGTCGTAATAGGAAGCTTAAATTACACTGTAATCGATACACTGTCGGTAAAAATGAATGATGCTGTTACAAGTGCTTGTAACTTATAACGGTAAACTTAACAAACTTAAAACTTAAACTTAAAAAACTAGTCAAACATTTGATTGACGAGGACCATATGAAGGAAAGAACATTGTCTGGCTATCGTATAATACTTTTAGACTTACTAATCAATGCTTTTACCATTTCATTGTGCCCATCATGTCTCAAAAGTAAATTGAAATTGGTTGAAGATTCCAAATCTGGTCTATCTTCAAATCTTACTTTACATTGTTAAATTACCCGTTTCTTATGGATTTTCCACATCTGAAAAGAACAACTAAACAATGGAGTAAATTCTAGATTTATGTATGCGCTTCGACTCATTAGAAAAGAGTATACAGCTGTGGAAAAAATTGCAATACTTTAAATATGCCCTTTATGTCAAGAATATCATTTAGACAACTTGAAAAAAAATTCTTCATGCTGCTGCATCTGTCGCTATCGTTGCGGCAGAAACTGTTACTACAACACAAAAATCAGCTAACAAATTTACAGAATGTGGGGTGTCTCTTGATGGAACATGGCAACGTCGAGGCTATTCATCGTTTAATGCTGCTGTGAGAGCGATTTCAGTGATAACTGGAAAAATTCTTGATATTCAAATAATGTGTCAGTTCTACAGAATTTGTAATAAATACAAGAAATATTTCAATCTTACCACAGCATAAAACAGATCATTCTTGCGCAAATCACAGTGGATCATCGAGTAACATGGAAGTTGATAGTGTTTATCATATATTTGAACGTTCTGGAAGTTTACGTTATTGTCAATACACCGATTACTGCGGTGATGGAGATTCGAAAGGATTCAATGCAGTTCAAGATATTTACGTTAAGGAATCTGCGAGAAAGGTCAAGTGCATGGGACGTATTCAAAAAAGAGTTGGAGCGCACCTTCGCAACTTCGCTAACAGAAAATGACTTAGCGGTAAGGATAAACTGACAGATAATTTTATAAATAAACTACAAAACTATTTTAGGATAGCTATAAGGTCCAATGTAGGAATTTTATCAAATATGCAAAGTGCACAATTACTGCATTTTTTTATAACAAGTAAGGGGAAACCAATGCAAGGACAATGTCCTAAATGTGTGGACAGTTGGTGTAAATATCAACGAGATATTGCTTCGGAAAAACCTTACAAGGATACCAGTATGGGTCATCCAAATATAATAAATGTAATTAAGCCCGTATACATGAAGTTATGGGATCAAAATTACTCATTAAATGTCTTCATGGCCTTACTCAAAATGCTAATGAAAGTTACAACGTCTTATGGTAAATACCGAAAAATGTTTTTGTTGAAACACAAACTTTACACCTAGGATCAAATTTAGCCATTTTCCAATTTAATGATAGATTTTATGGATTATTAAAAGTTTTAGAGGAATTTGAAATAATTCCCGGCCATAATATACTGAAACAATACAATGGTAAAGATGAAAATCTCATCGATTATTCAAAGCGTCATTCTTTGACTGGAACTAAACAGGAGAGAAAAGACAATCGGGCATAAAGAAAGAAAAACAGGGCTTGCACATGAGAAAAAAAGAGGGTGTGACTTACAGATGTGGAGGATTTTAAATGTTTGTGCTTTCTTAACTTTTTTAGTTAAATATAAAAGTAAACTTAATTTGCTTTTTCTGGAAAACATGATTTTTTAAAAATGTGGCTTATTTAAAACAAGATTTTACAAACTGTATTTGAAATAACTATGTAAATTTGAACTGTATATTATTCTTGATATTATTAAGCCTGTAAGTTAAGGATTTAGTTTTAAAATTGATGCTTTTTAGTTTAAAGGTGTTTGTGTATGATGGTATTGGTAAATTTGTTAGAAAATTAATTGAAATTATCCCGATAAGCTATAACTTTTCCGGTTGTGAATATATTTCTTAGATTTTAGTTCATTGTGTTAACCTATGTCATAGATATGTAAATCGCAAAAATTATATTTAAATTAATGCAGTAGAATTTTCTATGAAGTGTTCCCGGGTTTGGGTCAAATTTCACCAAAGTTCTGTTTAAATTCCTTAATTTATTAAATTTTGTTTAATAAATGTAGTATTTTTGGCTTTTTTTAAAATAATTTTGAATCATAATTTTTATAAAAATGTGGTGAAAATTTATTTAATTACTTTTTTTAAAGGAAAAGTTGCTTCGAACGTAGTCGGACACCTTAAGCGATTTTACACCCCCCACAACCACACCCCCTACACAAATATATATATATATATATATATATATATATATTAAATATTTTATAGACCTAAGCATTTGCAGATAATTTACTAAAGTAGGCACTAAAACTCTTTCAAAAACGGAAGGAAAAAGTTAGAAGATTAGAAAATTTGATTAATTATTATTATTTTCTTGGATACATTTGATTTCAATTGAATGGATGCAATAGTTTGATTTTAATAGGGACAATAGAAAACCGATGGGATTGAACATTGTTTTCTAGAATTCTGGATGGTTTTAAGACGGCATTGTTATAACCCGTCTCTTAAAATCCACAGGAATTAAATAAAACATATTGGAGTTTTTGAGCTTTGACGTGGTCTATCTTTGACGAGAAGATATAGAACGACTTTAGTTTAACCTTTCATATGTATTCCACTTATTATTTCAGTTTGAATTAAATATTAATCGAGATCTCAAAGTTTTTCAACAACAGACGAAATTGCGAGTAAACTTAGAATCATTACTATATTTCTGAATAATTTCTTTGTGTTATAATTCTTTCCGTATAATTATACTTCGTAATAATCTTTCGGAATTGAATTTGTTTGCATTTTCGTTCATTAAATAATTTTTAAATGAATTTGAAATCACGTAAACTATGTAGAAACACTAAAAATACATCATAAAATTACATTCAAAATTTGTCACGAGTTTGTTTTTCATACCATAGTTAAATAACAATTTATTTCAACCAGCAATTCATTTTGATTCATTTTTTAATTAAGTACCATTCCTTTAAATCATTTGATTCCAGATCGATATACAGATAAAAGTTGCTGCCCGTGAAAGCTACCTTTATAGAATAAAATCTCCCCGATATGGAATAAATATTTTCTCTTTTACAATGTCATAAAAATCTTACGTTTGGAAAGAATAAAAATAATTGTGTTTACCTAGCTGTTGGAAATTCTTCACTGATTTTGAAGAGTTCTTCTTTGGAGTCAAAAGTCATCAAATCGGCGCCGATGGAAGAAGCATATCTGAGAGCCTTTCGAGTCTTGATGGTGTGAGCGAAGATTATTTTTCGAGGATCTGCTCCTGATTTTATGGCTAGTCGAATCTCGCCCTTTCGAAATATAGAGAAAAATATAACTTTTTGGGAGAACATTATTGAATATCAACTTCTCATTCTTATAATAATATTTTAAGGGACTGGTTAATTTTAAAAATTTTCTTCATTGTTTTTAGAAGTAAAAATCGACATTTTCTAACGGGTTTTTTTTTTAAATCTCTTAAAAATCTTACCCGCTTTTAACTCTTTTCCATTTATCAGATTGCGTTAAAAAAGGGATACATTGTCTTTTCAGTTGTTCCATTCTATCTGACATGCTGTAAGTTGACCTGATGGTAACTCGAATTCACGTTTTTCAAAACTATTTTCAATAGAAATGGTTATATTATATTGAATATAAAATTTTAAAAAAATTCTCAATTTATGTACGAAAATACGTACATAAATGAACACGTACACGTACATAAATGTACATAACGTACATAAACGTACACGTACATAAATGAACTTATTTATGTACGTGTTATTGTTGAACGTAATCTGAAAAATTTACTATGTGTATGTTGTGCCATATCCGTGTAACGGGGATGATGCTCGTTAAATCTGGTCGAGATTCCAAGTCCACCCATCAGTGTGTTGTGAAAGTTTGGAAAGGAAGGTACCAACTCAGGTGTCGTTCTCGTCATTTGACCGAAGTTCAGAATTGGGAGATTCGTCTCTAATAGCACGTGTTGCTTCTTGTATGACGTTAAAAAACAATCCCGTTCACTGCTGAACAGATCATAAACAAAAATACAATTAGAAATTACATAACATAATAAAGTAAATAGCATAGTAAATTATTTATGTTTACTTATGCAAAAATTGTTTGGGGAAAAATATCGTCTATGATGGACCCTTTATGCAAAGTATAAATCTTTTTTTAAATTCCTACTATTAGTTCACATTCTCCATATATATATTTATATATGTTGTTCAAATTTTCAATCTTTAATAAAATATTTCTTATTCATCCACTCAAGTTCAAATACAGGTGGGCAGCGATTGGTCGACTGTTGCTGTGCTGGAATTCTATTGGCTGATGGTTCTATTCTGCAGTTGGATGGGCCTTGGCTGGAGAAATTTTTCTAAGTTATCTTGAAATGATGCTGTGGAGAGGCTGCTTTGTTATTGGTGGATGGAAGGCAGAGGGTAGTAATACCATTGGCTGTCCCGGATGGGTGCTATTGAGTTGGATGGACTCAACGAAAACCGCCGGGTTCGAGCCTGCGACCATGATCACATTAACCTTCTTGTTTTATTTCGTTTTATTTTTATTTTTATATTTCTTGTTTTATTTGGTTTTATTAGAGTATTTATTTTTTGTCTTTAAAACGGCTATACATACATAACTAGTATAGTAAATCGATTGAAATTCAAAAAGTTCCTTTCATACAAATGTATGAATGAATAAAAAAGAAAAGAATTAAAACCAATTTGAATTGAAATATAAACGTTTCAATATTTTAACATTAAAAAGATTTTCTAAAGATTAGAAAAAAAGAGCAATTTTAAACTACGAGAGTAAAAACATGAATTTAAAAATAATTGTCAAAGCTTTTTTAAAAGTTAAAATTTTAAAGTTTATTCAGATTCATTGAATTATAAGAAAATTAAATTTCTGAAGAACGAAAAGTATTATATGTATTTATTTCATTAGCCAAGTGACTTTTTCTTAGTTACACATGGAAATTCATCACGATTATATATGAAATTACTGAATTAGCTTCTTTACAACGACACTTTCTTTAAATCTTATTAAAATTTATCTCTTATTTAATTTTCTCTTTTTATGCATTAAAGATTTCCAATTAATATGAAATTGTGATAATTTTAAAATATGCATTTGCGGCCTTAAACATCATGTTTTTGAAATTAATACAGATTTAAGAATACAACAGTACCTCTGTCGAACAATCGAATCCATATCCCAAGAGAACAAATAATTTCATCAATACGGGATCTGCATTTGCCTTCACAGCTGTATGGATTAAAATGAAAATTTAATATACATTTCTAAACATTTGTAAATTACATTCAGACTGCTATGAATCTTACTTTTTCAACTCGATTTTATTTTCTAATATAAGAATTATCATAAATTTTGGTTATTTTGCTGATTATATATATTCTGATTTATAATGATGGTCACATTAGCTATGAAATTAATGTCAAAACTTGATATTATAGAAGTTGAAAATCCAGAGATCCCAAACACTCTCGCACTAATTCTATGATTGTTGCAAGTGTTATGTCAGTCCCAATTGAGGTACTCAGAGACCAATAGCTGAAATTCTTATATAATATATGAAAATTTCTACGAGATATAATAATAATACCAAAAGTAAAAATTGCATTCATTTTAAATTCTTTTTCCTTTTTAAAAATAATAATCCTAGAAATCAAATTACGCTAAAACCTTAACAACTTAGCATTAGTACTCGTATTGCCATTAATTGACATCCATGTGAAAAACTTTTTTTTAAAGCAAAAAGACCAAATTTTAATCCGAAACGTTCTTGTCGAACTTTAATCGTGTTTCCCCCCCCCCTTTAATACAGTTTGCGTAAAGTTTTTTATAATTAGATATTTTTCTAAAGAATTTGAAACTTTGTAAGAGGGCCTCAGAATAAATTATCTCTCTCTCTTTATTTATAATAATAATAATAATAAATTGCTGAGTGGGACTTTTGGCTCCATGATACTGACACAGCCACTCATTGCAATCTGAAGCCGGTGACAGCATTAAATTTCTTTATTTTCAATTTTTTTCATTTTTTTTTCAAAAACTACTTTAAAAGAAATGAACTTGAATTATTATTTTTTTTTTATTTTAATTTATTACATTTTTAGTGTAATAACATTCCTTTATATTGTTTTGATTTCGATATATTCTAATGTTTCTAATAGCTTTCTACTTACTCTTTTAAATTCCTTTGAATTTATTATAAATTAATTATTTTACTTCTTACAATATAATTTTCGTGCAATTTATGGCTGCTTTAGCTCCTTAACTGAAGGAATTTCAAATTAGGTCTTTATACATGAATCTTTTATTCAAGAATTATAGATTTATAGATTTCAATTTTTATAATATATGTCTATATTTTTCTTTCATTTACGTGTTATGATAAACCTATCTGGTATATTATTTTTACTTACACCTCAGAAATGATTTTTCTTTTGTATTTTGTATCTTATATCTTATGTTTTTGTATTGTACTTATAACTAGAATTTTAAAACTTAATATTTTTCAGTATAATTTTTAATTAATCTAGATTGCAATGCGTATCAATATTGTTATTTTGTATTTTTTAACCTTGTACCGTTTACTTTGTACCGTTTTGATTTTTACTCCATAATTCTTTTTATATTAAGGAACCTTTAAATTTCTTCGAATTTTAAGCTGTGTACATATTAATTTAAGGTATTTTTTAAATTTAAATTATTATAAATCTTACTATAAGACTTACTTAAATTGATATGTCTTTTATAATAATTAGTAGATAAGAAAAATGTTTTATTCCAATATAATTTTAGAGACTGGCAACAAAGCTGCTATTATTTTAATCTTTGCTTGGTGATACTTTATTATGTTGTGTGCACCATCGCAAATACTTTACCGTTTATTTAGTATTGAGAATTTGTTATCTGAATGATTTTTAAAATTTTATGTACTTTTTGGAATTTGTAGCATTATTTTACGCTGGTATATTTTGTAAATGATCTAGATTTCTGAGTGTTTTGATCATCTTAGTTATGTGAGTTTGGTTTAAGTAGAACTACATATTCTTTTTGAGTTTGAGCTGCTTGGGTTGGAAGATTGAATGTATGGGAAGTTTCGACAGATAGGGTTCGAGAGATTTTCTAAACACTAATAACATCACATATTTTAATTGTTGATTAAGTTTGTTTGTATACTATTGTTGTACAGTAATATTTAATTAGCCTTTTTCATAAGGCCTTAAGACTGAAATATAAATTTCTTTGCTTCTTGGTATTTAGTACTAAGATAAAATTTAGATAAATTTGGCAAGAGATATTTGATAGAGATAGAATTAAAACATTACCAATTATGTTATAATCATTAGTTAGTTAAATTAGCAAACGATTTTTAAGATTAGTTAGTTAAAAAGGCCTATAGAAAGCTATTAAAAGGCCTATAAAAAGAATACCCCGGAACAAGAATTACGTTACAAATAATTCTAATTCTAATATATCATAATAATGTACAGTAATAATACGAATAACAGGCTTCAAAAATAAGAAAGCATTAATAAATTTGAACATAATTTAAAGTTTAATAAATAGGAAAGTTATAGATGCAAAACACGTAAAATGATTAATAATGAACAATACAATATTAACACCAATTATATTTTTTGCCCCACAAAATTGTAAAATTGCATTTATAAATATATATCTCAAACTTCTGATCATGTAATTATACGAATAAGTCAGTATAAATATAAGACAAAAAAACTCTCATGATATAAACAATGTAATAAAATTGAAATCAGGCCTTATTTTATTTGCATAGTTTTTATAATGTTAAACAATGTACTGTTAAGATAGTTCCTAATATTAAAAATAGTTAAGGGAATAAAAAAACCATGTTCAGTCCGCTGTCTTCTTTTGTATTAAAACAGAGAGGTTTATTGTAAGGCCATTAGGTGGCGCTCTTTCTCACTTGTAATACGAGAATCTTCGTTAATAGTATTCTACCGATTGCAAGACGAAACGGTCATTGACTCGCATATAGGTGGGTGTTTCTATATGGTTTGGAATTGATAAATATTGTTTGTTTAAATGGTCTGTAGTAGTGAATTGAGTGAACTTTAATAACAAAAAGTCGTTTCAAACCGATTTATTACCTCTTATAATATGATTTACCTATATGGACTAAATGTGTCATGTAATAAAATATTCATGGGCCATGTAATAAAAATAGTTAAAAATGTGTGGCATATAATAAAAACGTTCTGAAAATCTCTTAACAAAATAACAGAAGATAATAGTTTTACAAAAATAACAGTAAAATCATTGTATCAAAACTAATAAATAATTTCAATTACTAACAAAGGGGTAAAGGTAAAATTAGTAATAGAAAATGTATGGATAAAGATAAAGCTCATAAAAATTAGCGGATTAAAACATAAACTTAAAGACAATATTATTAAAAGTATTAAAAACCTTCTTTTTTGTATTAAAAAACGAAGAAATTTATATCTTAAGAGATTTTATATGTAATGAAAATAAATTAGAAAGTACTTGCTTCATATAATTAAGGATATTACTAGCCTTTTGGTTGATAAATATTATGTTAGAGACATAATAAAGGTAACAGAATAATTAGCATTTGTTTCAAAATAATCAATCTCTAAATTTATGCTTCTAGAAAGTAAGGAACTTTTGTACAATATAATCAGCCAACACCATCAGGATATCAAGTTATAGAGAAGGCTATATAGTGCTTAGAGGATATCGTATTCTTTTATAGATTAAATAATATTTCAAAAAAGTCGAATATTTGTTTTAATACAAAAACAAAACTAGAAAATATCAAAGTATGTTTGAAAGAGTACACAACAGTATTAATGGAAAGACACGAGCTTCTTCCCTTTTCATTAGCATTATTGCGTAAATATTTGAATTCATAACATGTAAGAATTAAATATAAATAAATTCCCTACATAATAATATTTACCCACCATAATATGGTGTAACGTTAGGAAGTTTTTCGTTCCAAAGTTGTGTCTTCCAGAGAATGTCAGCTAAATCGAACGTGTAGAAGGCTTGATCTTCAGGCTAGAAGGAAAAATACATGGTTATGAAACTAATTTTTTAATTACCAATTTTGGTAATCCTAATTGTTTCAAATGCCTTGACTTATTAAATGCACCCAAATGGAACAATTAAAAAATAATTACTACACCTAATAGAATTGATGGAGTGGTTGCCATTATTTTACCGATTGTGAAGAAGAAAAAAAAAAGGTGGGGGGGAATCGCTGTTGTAATAATATACTAATTCCTCCATTTACGAGAGAAATTTGTGTAAAAAAATATTGCTCGAAAATAAAATAATTCCATCTTCATGGCTTAAATTCTTTGATCTTATTCTGTAAAATAAATATGAATTGAAACTTATTGTACCAATTTTCTTATTTAAAATTGTATCAATGTTAATAAACAATGACTTCTAATATTGAGTATACATCACTCAATGTCTGTTTTAAAGATGCAAAATATGGGCTTAAAATTCCTATTTAAGTTAAAAATTTGTAGAATCGGTAAGATACAAATGAACAACATAAGTAAACTAAATTGAAGTTGAAATTTGAAGCTTTGAAGAAAAATCTTAAGAATTAGATTATTATCATATTTGTTTTTTAGTCTAGTACATTTTATAATATGCATTTAATTGTAAATATTAAGCTTAAATGAATATTTAATAATATTATTTTATACCTTCAAGTTAAAGAGAGTGAGAAGTGTGTACTCAATTTTAGAAGAGCCACAGTACAAAAAACATTATATGGTCATTTCATTACTTTAATAATATATATGGTATTTTAATGTTTAATGCATTTGAGAAAGTAGCGTAACTAAGACGTCTTCGACATGGAAAAATGAGCTTATTTTTTGTCAAGCTTTAATGGTATTTTATTACCCGTATCGTCTGTCATCTTAACATATACTCTAATCGTAACATATAAATCTCAACAAAAGTTCAAACACAGACGAATTAATTAAAATAGTAAACTATATGGAAAACATCTTTCGTTAATTCTTAAGAAAAAGGTTTGCTCTCCACAGAAAATATCCTTTCTGCGAGTAAACACCTCCAATAATCTATCAAAGAATGCTCTTGTCTTAATAAGAATGCTCTTCCTCCTGCAATTGCTCCAACCGCGCCGAGTACTAAACTCACTAAATCCACTGTATACTCGAGATGGTATCCGCACACATCACACTTACATCCTTCTTTTGTCGTAAAACTGCCATATTTCTATTTTCTGTCACTTTTAAACTATTTGGTTATCTCTATTTATTCCACTTCTGAAGTTTTACTTAGCTTGCATTATCACGTTTCATTTGATTGGGAAGAAGTTAGGAAAGCTATATTTTGAAATCAAAAAGAAACCCAAGATGTTTGTCGAAGGGAAAATTAACAAACAGCCATATTTTACAAAGTTTAAGCAATCCTCACTTCTTAAAATTAAAAGCAATGGATATGATATTTTATACTGGGGTATCTTTATATTTATGCATTAGTGAATGTAAAGGAATTACCATTTATATGATAAATAATTTTGTATGAGCAATTGATAATGAATATTTGTATTTACATTTGCATATCACGTGTTTATATTTAACTATATAAAATATATTGAATTCATAACTTTAACAACTTACAGTGTACGTATAAACATAACGGTTTGATGAACATATATATTAAAATTTCTATTTAATACAATTTTAAGAAAATACTGCATTTTAGAATTCAATTTCCCTTAACTTTTATACAAATTGTAACGTATTTCCTTCAATATTTAATTCTACAGACATCTTAAAGTCTTATAAGTTCTGAACTCCAATTAAGGATATGTAGCAGAGAGACATCACAGTTTACCTACTAGCGCTATAAAATTTGCAAGATAGTTCCCTCTCTCGAATTCCACTTAACTCATTAAATCATAGTTTATATTCTCATAACAAAGTCTTAGCTTACTAAATCACTCCTTCCGATTAAAGCTCTTCTTGTTTATAAACAAAAATCGAATTTTATTACTCTAAGTAGGAGTAGCTTCAATCCAAACGATTACTTCCAATGATTCAATCCATTTCCAAATACCTATCAGCTTTTCGCTATCCTCTACTCCCTTCTTATTTCCTTTTAATTCTATTTTGCTTATATATGACTATCTTTAATTAAATTCATTGAACTTCTTCTCTTCATCCACTTAATAAAGTTTCATTTTGATTTTCGAAGAATTATTATTTTATGTAATTCAAATTACTAAAATGTCCCCGAGGTTATTGATGAGAAAATTGCAAATAATCCAACGTCACGAAATATTGTGCAGCACCTAAAATCTAAGAGTGTTTGTTGAAAAACATTACGTTGAAAGACTCCTATATGAAATAACCTTATTACATAATGTGGAAAATATCAGCACTTTGGGCAACACAGATATTGAGGAAAATATTCCAGAATCCTAAGATAATGCATTTTTAGCCACATATGCATTATCGTTCTTGATGTCTCTCTGTGATCTTTAAGCACTTACATACTTATCTTATAATATACAGAAAACCACATATACATATCTTTTTTCATAGTATAGTACACATTTGGTAACAATTTCAAAGCTAAATATTATAGTGTTTAAGTTAGCTACATGTCATAAGTAACAAATCTATGGATTCAACGAATCATCCTCTATTTTTTAACAACAAAATTTTAAGAAATGTAAAATATGAAAGTTTTGAAGATTTTGTTATCTAAGATACAAAATTTAAAATACTGATACATGTTATATAGGAATCAAAATATGAATAGATTAAATAAAATATTTTAAAGTTGTAGAATTATCACTAATTTAAAATTCCATAATATAATAAATGCACTTACCAGTTGCTTCCCAGTTTGTTTCAAGAAATCATAAACTGTCTCGTAAAACTCGTGCGAAGACTTAGAAGATAGGAAATCGAAAACATTTTTTATTTCTGTGCCATTTTTCACAAAACCGTTGGTTTCGTTCATGATGTTGTTGAATTGAGGACGCTGGAATTAAACAGGTAATTGTAATACAGTTAAAACTCATTCATTAAAAAAAATGTCGAATTAGGTAGACTCCGTCAAAATTTATAAATCAGATGTTATAAACAGTCAACACACAGTTATAAACATTTTTTTTTAATATGAAAAAAATATACAGGCACCTATTTTCCTTTCTCTTTTAAAATGTTGAAATTGTTCAGTAAATATATATCTGAAATGCTCAGTAAAAGTATTTGTAAGCTTTTAGTACATTTCTCTAGTAAGTGGTTGGCAGATATTATTTAATAATGGCCATTCATCGTTTTTACGACACAGCAGGTGGAATCACCTATGATCGCTTTAAGAGACCAATTGCAAATGAAAGCCCTGTCCACTTCTTATGAAACCTTTAAATATGATAGATTTCCTCACATAATTTTAACTCCAAATTTTTCAAGTTTCTATTAAATTTAAAACTGTGTCGAATGGTTCAAGTATTTACATTACAATAGTTAGAAAAATTTTCAAACGATTTTATAAAATAATATAAAAAGATGGTTTAATTTTAATAATTTTAATATGACAGTTATTATTGAAAACAGTTATAAAATTATTAAACATATAAAATATAAAGATATTTACTATATTTATAATTGTGACTCTGAAAATATGCTTAATTCATGTATATATATATATTAATAAGGATTTAGATTATGTAATTAATGTTATCTCAGATAATTATGAGAAATTCAGAATTAATAGTCTGCATCTTATGAGAAATTTAAATTTCTTATTAATCTTGTTTTCGAAGAAATTAATATAAGTTACAATGGAAAAAATTATAGACAAATTAAACTTGTACCTCAAAGCAGTCCTGATAGTAATAATTTGGCTAATATTTATTTATATTTCTTTGAATATAATTTTACAGAAATTAGTTCAAGTTATTTAGATATATTAATGATCAAATTAATTTCAACCCACATTTAAAACAAGATTTATCTTTTAATCCATCTTATTTAAACCTAATTAAAACAAATGTGAACTGAAATGAAAAAGATAATTTTAGATGTTTGTTCAAAAATAGTTAATAATAGGATTATTAGTAATATTTTTGACGAGAGATAGTTACTATACCCATATATTAATAAAGTACCAAGTTTTTATAGCTATTCAAGAGTTTAAATATTTTAGAAACATATATAGCTATTTCCTTAGAAATATCAAATAAGTTAATTTGCCTATTTTTTAAAGTTTTCAAAATAATTGAAATTATTTTTATATTATTTGTGCAAAGGCTGATTGCTTGTATCATAATCATATTGTATCATACATATTTTAAAAAGAAATTTATAATATAAAAGTTACAAATTCGACTCCACTTTTTTCCAAATATTATTATTGATTTTAAAACTTGTATTATACATATATAAAATATTATTTTATTATTTTTTAACATTTTTTTGTAAATTTTTGTTCAATGTTTTCAATTTCTAATTTTTTCCCTTTTTTGTAATATTTTTGAAATATTTTTTTTTTTGGCTCTCATTTTTGTTTTGTCTTTTAATTATTATTTTCAATTTCTTTTTATTTGTTTTTTTTAAATGCTTATGATGCCAAATTTTTAAAGAATGATTGCTATGTTTTTATTTTTGGTTTATTTGTATGATTTATTTTATTTTATTTTTTAAATATCTCAAGTATTGAGTATTTGTATTTCAATAATGTATTATATTTATTTTTACGATAAGTAAGATTAAGTAAATAAATTCTATTTGTAAATTCTTTAAACCAATCAATCAATAATGCAGCTTAGGTAGTTACGTTCTTATGAGAGATAATGACGGTGTGTATTGATGAGAAATTATAAGAGTATCACTTTGCTTGAAATTCATGTATTGTTAAGTTTTTGCGATTGAGATGTTATTGATAGAAGTATTACGATGCTGTGTTTTCTGGAAGACTTGAGAATACTTTTTTGCTTAAGTTTGTTTGGTTTTTAAGTTTTTCTTGTTGGTAGCATTACGGTGCTGTGTTGGAGAGAAGTTATAATATCACTCTGTTTGAATTTGTTGGATTGCAGAGGTAAGACTTTTATAACTATTTTACAATAAAAATATTAAGAGGTGTTTAAATATGTTTAGATTAATTTTATGATTACATTAATATGACATATTAATAAAGTACCATGACATATTAATAAAGTACCATATTTTTATAGCTATTCAAGAGTTAAAACATTTTAGAAACATATAAACATATATATCTAAATGGATCTTTGTTTACTTCCTACCTTTTTGCCTTCGGATGAACTTTTGAATTGTACTTGTACTTCTACTTAATTTTTTCTACCATCTTGTTATAATGTAATTCACTGAAATGGAATGTTTAGATCCGTAATGATGGTATAAATACAAATTGTTCCATTCCAAAGTACGGAACAGTATTGATAACATTATCTCCATTTTTTTTTTATTTTTTATTTTTTTCTTCTCTCTTACTTTGCTATAATTTTTATTTTCTTTGATTTTTAAAATGTTTGTAAATTTTATTGATTTTTGACTATATTAAATTAATATGTTCTCTTATGTATTTAAGTAAATTTTTGAATTATTCTCATAAGAATTGTTACTTTTGAAAATATTTGCACAGTTTGAGTTTTTGTTATCTTTTTAACTTTTCGGTTTCCTTTTATTTCAATATTATTTTAGTTATTGTGCTAAATAAATTTTTAAAATATTTTAGAGTTTATAATCTGTAATTTATGTGGTTTTGTTTACAAATAATTATATATATTTCCCAACAATAAAAAAAAAATAAACTGGGTTAATCTACATTCCAGAGCGTAATATTTACCCACATAAAACATTTAAGTGCTTCTTTTAAAGTGTCATATAAGAAATTAATATAAAAGAGATAAAACGTGTTTATTATATTTATCGTTCCCAATAGAACCAGTATAAAAAGAGAAAAAGAAAATAGACAGTAAATAAGATTTAAAATAAGATGAAAGAGTACAGTTATGTTATTAAGGACATTTATCGTTATTACGTTATTTGTCCTTAATAAAGAGTACGTTATTAAGGACAAATTGCTTATCTTTTCCAAAAAACTCTTTAGTAAGAAAGAATGTATTAATATATTATTAAAAATATTTGACTAGGATTTCTAAACGACGGTATTGGTTAACATCAATTTACTGTAGGAAAAAAATGTCTTGGATAACGACACCTCTTCGCATATGCTTGAGAGAAATGATTGGAAAGAATTAGTCGATTACCATTCATACATTTGAGAGAAAGCACGCTTTGGATAGCGACGGATTTGGCTAATGACGGTAACCCTAGAACGTATTACAATTGTAATCAAATTTTACCACTGGATATCAATATTCAATTTTATTTAATTATTTAATTTAGTGAAAATGTTTTTCATAAATTTATTCATTTTTCCCCTTCGGGTTTTAAGGAGTCTCAGGACCGGAAACTTGAAATTTTTTTCTATTTTTTAAAACAAGTATGCACATGTTGGAGCCTCATATTTTCTGAATATTTTTGCGACAAAAGTTTAACGATTATGCCAAAGTTATTGAGAAAACACTGAAACTTGTTTAACTAGTTTTTTATTATTATTTTTCAACTTCAACTTTCTTTTTCAGAAAAAAAAAAGACTTTAGCATACGAGCAGAATTTTTAAGAAACAATGATGTTAGTTTGAAAATTCTTTAACATGTATAAAATAAGCTTCTTTATGAAGGTAAGCGTATTATATATTAATTTAAGACAATTTATTAACAGAAAAAATTATATTAATTTTAATTGGAATTTCTGCTTAAAACTTTCTAATTTTCTAAATAGTTTTACTAACATTTTTTTTTTTACTAAAATGTAAAAAAAAGTACGTAAAGCTTCAGAACTGAACATTTTATTTCTGAACAATATTACTTTTTTAAGTTTTGATTAATGTTGTTCTTCAGAATCCTGTAATAGTTATGTAACAAAATTTAAATTCTAAAAGTAAAAATTAATATATTGATTTTCATAATTTTGAAAAAGTGTTGAATTTATATTTCTGTATGATTTTTAAGATTTACTTGAATTTATATGACAAAATGAAAATTAATACAAATATGTATAAGAATGTAATATGGTAAAAAGGCTTTCTGCTTTGTTTCATTGGTAAATTATATTGGTGAGAAAAATGACTTTTTTTCGCATACACGAGAGTTAACAGTTTAGAGCCCTGTGTCCCTTTTAGTCGAATGCTTTATTAAAAAAAAATGTTGAAAGAATGAGCTAAGCCGACAGTTTCATAAAAATTATGGTTATTCAAATTACACCAAAAGAATATTAGGATATATCTCTTGAAGTCATCTGCCTCCCATCACAAAACCTTATACCATTATTTACTCAAAAAAGACTCATGTTACGTAAGACTCGGTCATTTTGTGGTAATTATAATGTATGGTACTTTGATTGTACGAGTAATAAATGAGGTATTCAGTTCGATTTAAAAATAAATCGGCCTAAATGATGATAAATGGGTATTAAATTACCTAAATTATAAAATAAACAAGTACGGAACTTTGGTGAAGATGTTTTCTCACACTTTACGGAATTTAATCATAGAAGGAATTGTTGTAGACTATCAATTAATTATTTCACTAAGGATACTATATATTTCAGCATGTATAAGAAAAGATTTGTGTGCATTTACAATTTAAAACCGTTTGCGATATTCAGGGGGAAATAAAATTAATTTAAAATTTAGAATTTTCTTAGGATACAAGTGAAAGGGGGTATATATTCACACGCAAAGTAAAATTAATTATCAGCAGGAATTAAACAAAACATTTTAAGCCAAGAAAAGAAGAAAGAACAGGTTTCACTCTCAATTTTAAACATTTTATTACAATTCACATTACTGAGTTCTTTTGAAAAAAATATCTTTTTTACTTTCATTTATAAAATTAAGATACAATTTTACGATTTTAAATTGAAAAGTGAATCTATGATTTCTTTAATAAATATATTTTCTTTGTTTATTAATTAAATAACGCCTGAGGAAAAAAATCATACAAATATTTTGATGGATTTCGAATACATAAATACAGTCAATAGAATAATAATATTATGATAGAGTTGAAAAAATGTATCCACTGATACAGGATATACATACAAACTTGTGAATTGTATAAATTTATCCAATTTCTGTTGACAAATAGCTTGTATTTTATTTTCAATTTGCGTTAGCTAAATTACTTTTAAAGGGGAAAAAAGGACCCGTAAACATTAACGCTATCCTTACCTTTTCCTTCTGGAACTTGGGAAGAATGTGGAGAACAATGTTTGTAAATTTCATGCCAAGAAGTAGGGTGTTGAAATGCAAAATTAGTCAACGAAGAATGAGAAAACATCTGTTTTTTGGCAAACAACGATTCCTTTCACATTTTAAAATGTACGAGTATGTAAAGCATTGTCACTTCAGTAGTTCTTTATTATTTACGATAAATATGCGTTACAAAATGCAAGTTATGACCAGTTGGTTTTGGAAACCAAGTAAGAATTCCCAATAACATTATTTTTCGAAATTGTTATTATTTTTGATTAATTTAGACTATATAAATCCAATAAACCAATTACAGAGAATAACAGATGTCTTGTTTAAATTATTTTTACCTGAATCTTTACAAGGAGATAAAAACTATTTTTATTATTATACGAAGACAATTCAAAAAGTACCCGTATTAGATATAGAAATAGGAATGGGGTAACCCTATGCTGTCTTGTCTAGTAATTGCTTTTTCCTTTTTTTAAGAATTCCATAAGTATGACACTCTTCACACATCCTAAAAAAATATTGCCATAATTTTTCCGACCGATTAGACTGTCTTTGCTTTCTTTAGGGCAGACTCCCCGAAACCAGCCAACTGGTTTGATTGCTGCTTGGTTTCCGGTGTAAAAGGATTAGTTCAGGTCTTATCGGTAGCGACAACTCAATACAAAATGACGATGGCAACTCTTCGTGGCATCAATCAAATTTTGATGTGGAAGTAAATGACAGTCAAATCCGAACTAACCGAAGAATCAGTGACAAATCTGCAGCACCCAGTAGAAGTCCCAGTTTGCCTTAGCAATGCCATCTCGGGTCAAAAACGGGTACTTATTAAACTCCCATTGTAAACCTAGAAAGCAATCATAGGAACTAGCAAATGACATGTTTATATTAATTTAGCCAGTATCTTTGTAAAGATCTTAAACCGATTAAAAAAAAACAGTTTTTATTATTATGTTATTGTCAAATTTTATGGTGGATGATCCTTTTATAATTCAATTAATTTATTTACCTAGCGTATGAAGCGTTTGTGAAGGGACACGTTTTTATTTATCGAAGGGTTTTATTGAAGGAAATCGACGAGTTATGCGTTAAAAATATTTTTTTCCTATTTATTTTAGAGAAGAGAAAATTCTTACGAGTAATATTGTGTCAGCTGAACTATCGTTGCTTACTACAGTTTGATACGAGCAAAATTCTTTTAGTGAGTCATTTTAATGTGAAAAGGTCGAAATGGATTTCTGCCAGGTATTTCGTCACTCATCAATAATTTATAATCACTAAATACCTTAATACTTAAATGTATCGATCCATATAGTTTAAAATAACACAGTCATAATTTTATCGGTTAAAATTATTTGATACGAGTACGTTCCAAACCTTACACTGTTGTTGTAATTACTTAAATTGTACAATACATAATAACAACATTATACCAATTATTTGTACAGGGTAGCGCAGAAGTCGCGCTAAGGTTACAATGCCTTATAATGCTTTTGAAATTTATTCATATAAATTTTTTTCTTTCCTTTTTCAAGACTGTGAAGCATGTTTGGGAGATACATCATAGAAGGATTGAGTCCAAAACAGTACACGAAACTGATAGAACTTTGTTTTGAAAGTCAAAGAGACATCATCCTCACTCAGGGAGTATATAGTCGACACTTGAATACATCAGTCGACATCTCTTCTGGCTGGTTAAATAAGGCCTTTTAACTTCTAACGTTGTTGTAGAAGAGAATCGTTGCATACTCCCCCTCCAGTATCATTGTCATGATATAAAAAGATACATTAGTTTGTACAGAAGGTTGCTTTTTTTTTTACTTTTCCATCCCTTACTGCAATTGATATACATCCCCTCCCTGTTGAAATGAGTTTTCTTGGGACAGTTTCCTTCTGAGTCATCGGCAGTCTCGTGTTGAGTGGCGGGTCTCGTCGACACGTGCGCCAGAGCCCGAATATCACTAGTCGCGATTCTGAGTGCATTTGTCTTAGTTAGACATTCAGAGGCAAGTGTTTAGCGTCGGGGGCATATGCAATCAGTAGGTATAGGCTGTGCTTCTATCTAATGTTCAAATCCTGAGTCACCACTTCGGCGCCAGTGTGATTTTCCGACCCCGAGAGGGGGAGAGAGTTGATGACCTTGATGCGTCAGCGTTGTTTCGAACCCTGAACCAGTGGGTCCGAAGTTGACGGTCCTACCAACCAGCGTGAAAAGACATCTCTCCTGGCTTGTTAAATAAGGCGTTTTAACTTCTAACGTTGTTGTAGAAGAGAGTCGTTGCAAATTAAATGCAGTTCTAAATAAAAAAGGGTATTCACTATTCAAACTCGTGCACAACTTCTGTGCCCCCCTAATAAGTATCGCATTTAATTTAATCCATCACATTTTATTATTACTTAAGCAGTTCTACATTAATCCATTTATTTACATTGTTGAATAGAAAAGAATAATTACAATATATTGTTAACAAGAAATTAATCATAACTCATTCCGTTGTTGAATTGAAATGAATCATTACATTACATTATTGAGAACTGATACGAACCATTACGTCATATTGTTGAATGAGAATTATTTAAACAGTTTTACATTGCTTCATTTCATTTCATTATTGAATAGAAACGAATCATTACGATATATTTTCAATAGGAAATCAATCATAATACATTATGTGGTTGAGCCGAAAGGAGTCATTACATTGCGATATTGAGAACTGATATGAATCATTATATCAAATGGTTGAATGATAACGAGTCATTTCGTAGCATTGTTAAAATGAATTGAATCGTTACATTACGTTGTTGACTTCGAATGAATCATCAGAATAAATTTTCATTAATTAATTAATCGTTACATTGCAGTTTTGAACCCTTAATCACATTAAAATGGATCATTACATTACTTTGTTGAATGTTTCTACTTTACATTATTTTAACTATATACTATTGAACATTTGGATACCTTTAAATTGAAAAGATCTTAAATTTATTTGAGGAGGTTATTTTCCATAACTTCCTCAGTCAAAGCATCGTCTGTAGGAGACAGTAAACAACACATTCAAAAAATGCCGTCAAGTTAAATAGAAGGCGTCATTGGTACCCGGAATTTGTTAATTTTCTTATTAATAGATAGTAGTTCTGAAAACAAAATGATTTTTAGAGAACAGTTTGCATTTGTATCTGATTATGGTAAAATGAAAATGGTGTTTTCCGAGAGAAAGAAAATTATACTCTTGCACGTCGCTAAGTGTTCATATTTTTTTTTTTATTATTCATGCAATAAAAAATTATTAAACACGCTGTCGAATTCATTAAAATTGCTGTTTATATATATATAGCATTATTAATTTCTTACTCAAATCTTCCCACTTCTGATTTAGAACGCAGAGTCACCTGTAGGAGACATTGGGTCAATGGCTATCAAAATCACTCGATTTGAAACTATAATTAGGGCATGTATTTGAGCTCGAATTGATATACTTTAATTGCTAACTGATTTCACCAAATGTAGATATTTAAAAGATGCAGGAAATAATCTGTATCTGTCAGGAAATGAAATGAAACATATTTAGTGATCACTTTAATTATGTCTAATTTAAAATTTCCCGGAATTCGAATGTATTGGGCATAAAATCTGTAACTCCCGTACTAGCAGACAGCATTTTTTGGAAATCACGCGTTTTCAATAAGAAACAACTTAAAATTGAGAAATTATTTAATACTATAAGATAAAGAGAGAGAGAGAGATAAATTTTGGAAATTAGGACTCTTCTGCAAAGATTTCGGACAGAAATATTTTGTGATTCAAATTTTACATTTTACACTATGCTCATTATGCTAATTATTATGAATTACTCATTAAATTAAGATTAAAGAAATATTTTAAATTAACATTATGATGTCACTTTGTCCTAATGAGACACTTAACGAGACACTTAAGTTCTAAAAAATAAAAATTAAAATAATTTTTTTAACATTTTTTTCAGTAATTTTTCATGTATTTAGAACCGATTGATGTAAATTATTCTAAAATTTATGGTTCAAAGTTGACCTTGGGTCTGAGGAGGATGAAGTAATGCATTGTTCAAGAGATTTTTTAAGACCTTTCATTACATTTAAGAGGTTTCAGTTCCTCCCCACCTGTATACGGTTGTAAACTGCAGACTGTTAATACACACACAGCAGCAGCAATTTTTATACCCCGAATGTCTAAAGCTCTTAGCATGATCATTTTTTTTGCAATAAAATGTGTGCAGTATCACATCAAATATAATTGGACTTCTAAGGTCTAATAGGTGTTGTGCAAAAGTTTTAAAGTAGAAGAACCGATTCAGGATGTATTTATTGTCTATTGTTATGAATTCTTTATCAATTAATTTGCCCTGAAATTAAAGTGAGATGTTAAGAGAAATAATTGGTGTAATATACTTTTGAAATTATATATATTTGAAACATTTCCAGTCATACGGAAAATGCGTAACGTGATGGTCAGGTTTCATACAAAACGTAGAGTTACAATTTTTTGTGTGTGTTATTTTTTTATTACAAAAACTCCAAAGACACAGCACAGAAAATAAAAAACAAATCAATGATGATAACAGAATGAAAATCAAACCTCTTCAAGTATAAATTAACTCAGAAATAACAATTTTAATGATTATTTGTGTGAGACCATTCTAATAAGTAAATCTTTAGTAAAGACTTTTTGGATTCAGTAAATAAGAGTCTTTTTTTTATATTCCCTTCTATTAGTTCACACTCTCCTTATATATATATTTATATATCTTGTTCAAATTTTCAATCGTTAATAAAATACTTTTTATTCATCTACTCAAGTTCAAATACATTTTTTTAAACTTGTAGTGGAGGACACTTGATGTTAATACAATTTTTTCAAGTATAAATTCATTTAATTAAATTTAATTGGTGAAAATACAGTGTAGCCTAACCACTAGGCGTAATTTGAAAAATTGCCAAGCTTGGAAATTTTTTTTTCTTTATTTGGCTGATAATGTTAAGGGAACAGGGCACTTTTGGCAAAATACCGCCAAATAATTCCTGTCGCCAAGGGTGGTTGGGCTAAACTACATTCCAACCATTTAATTCACCGGATAAATTGAGAAACAAGCCAATGCTTCTGCTAAGTCATTTGCCTTGCGATGGCAAAGTTGGTAGAGCGTCGGCGAAGAAACTTCATGCCTTCGGATAGAATCTCGTCGAAGCATAATTTTTTTTATTTGATTTTCAAATAATTAATTTTAGTTTTACATGGGAGAAAGAAATTTCTCTTACATAAGATATTTAGTAGGATATAAATTTAGGAATAAATACCGTCAGTGATGAAGCGTGTAGAACGCTGGAAAAAAATTTCTTTTGCCACTTAATATTGTGATTCTGTCATATACATATACATATTTATATTAATTGTAATTATTTAATAAAAAGTAACTAAAATAAAAAAAATGTTGACCTAACTAGGAATTGACTTAATTTATATATATATATTACTTTTTTATTACCAAGACACCAACAAAATTTTAAATTTTAATTATAAGACTGAAAGAGACAAAAAATATATCAATAATGATGACAGTGTCGAAATTCCTACATTTTTAATAGCAAATAACTCAGAACTAGTTTAACCCATGTTTATATGACACCTTGGTAATAAGTAAATCTTTAATAAGAACTTCTGGATTGAGATATTCACAGGTTTTTTCCCCATTGAAAATATTTAATACAAAAATCAGGTTTCTGTTTTCTTAGTGTTTCTTTTTTATTTTCAAAATGTGAAATAGCGTATAAAATAGTGTGAATTTAAATGGATAAAAGTGCATCAATACTAACGTTGGAATGAAAAAACTTACCACTTCAGTTTTAGAAACCTGTTTTCAAATTTACATGCAATTCTGGGACACGGCGTTTTATTCGAAAGTGTTAAGGATTCTGCCTTACGCTAAGACAGAGAAACATTAATAGTATAAAGGATAACTTTTCCTCATAAATGGAAATGTAATGATCTTCTGTATTTAAATGTTCAATATATACTTGTCTAAATGCATGTTTCATCGTTGAATATTGTGTGTAAAAACAAATTAAACATTTATCAGCGGGATACAGAACATGTCATCCAAATAAATTTAGTGATCTTTTGCAATATATTTGTCACCAATTATAACTTCTGATTATTGGTTCTGCTTCATATCTGGAAATGAGAGAAGATACAAATGATGGATGCGATAGTACAAAAGCTTTACAAACGAAATCACAAATGAAATAAACAAAACATTTTCCCACAGAATATTAATCTTGATCAAAATTCTGCCGAAACATTTCTGGATACACCGTAAAATCTTGATTATAATACGCACACGTGTATAATACGCATGCTTGATTTGGCTCTAAATTTTCGAAAAAAATTAAAATTCGAATATAATACGTCCCCTTAACTTCTCAATATTTTATTTAAAAATTGCGCTAGTATTTATTAACATAATTGAAATCTTTAATAAATAGGAACGAAATCGTCAAATTTGATAGAAAAAAAACTTAAATTTTAACACAAAACAAACAATACTGTCAAATTATCGGTCTTAATCACTTTCACTAGAACACAGCTTAGCTATTGTTGTTGCGCCCAAGTCATAATTAAGTCATTAGGTTAATAGCAAACATTATTATAGTAAAAATTGCAGGTAATATTGCCTTTACGAATTTTATCAAACGAATTTGTAGGAGTTAAAGTACCTGGAAATTTCTATTGGCATAAAGAGTAATTAACAGCTATTCCTTGTTTAAAATTTAGGATATTAGAGAAATTAATATTTTTTTTAGAAACTGTATTTATAAAATTCAGCTTCCGATTCTTAATTGTACAGAACGTGATGTTTACATTAAATAAGTTTTGCGCATAAGTTGGCTCCTTATCTTTAATGCTTTTGATAAAATGTACCAATTAATAGATGCATACGTAATATTCATTACATGTTCAAATTCCTATTCTACTTTTATTTGCTTTTCACTTGACAAAATAAAAATTCACAAGTCTTTCATGCAGAATTCTTAAAGAAAACTTTTTTAAGTTTGATTGAATTCATACTGGTGGTAATATCGAAATATCATTAATATATTCTTATCATCAAAAAGGTTGCACCGATAAGTATTAGTCAGATCGATTATGATAATTGAAAGCAAGTTAATATTCAACAAACAATAAGAAAAGACATAAAACTGAGTGTTTGAGGACAATACTTATTGGCCAATGTGCGAAATCGTTATAAGTCTCAATAGGATGTTGGGCTGCTATTACGAACTTGTATTTACAATGCATTCAGCCACACGTCGTAGCATAGAGTCGCAGATACTCTTAACGGAGTGTTGACTCAATTCACCCCATGTAGACTGAACAATGGCGTGGAGATCTTGCAAATTTTGTAGCAATGGTGGAGTCTTAAGGGAACTGTCTATATCATCCCATAAGTTTTCTATGATCGACAGATTTGGCGATGCTGCTGGCTAAGGCATTATGTATACAATTACTAGATATGCTTTCGAGATAGCAGTGGTATGTACTTGAGAGTCGAGTTATGGGGTGGGGGTTCTCAAAAGGAATAGCAACTGGTCGAGGGACTTCATTAACCTATCTTTGGGCCGTCAAAGTAGATCTAATGAAGATCAAAGCATCGAGCAAACTATTTACTCGTACCATTACACCCAGCTTTCTGGATGTTTGACGACTGACAACAAATCGTCTATCGATGCTGACTGCACAACCGCCAAACACAATTGCAGTTATTATCTTCACGAAGACGAAAGCGAGATATTCATCTCTGAAAATCGTTACAACTCCCAATAAGATGTTGGACAGCCATTATTTCGTATGCATTCTGCCACACATCGAGGTATGGAGTCGTAGACGCTCTTAACAGTGTCTTGAGTCAATTCATCCCATGTAGATTTAACTATGGCAAGTAGATCTTGCACATTTTGTAGAAGTCGTGAAGACTTAACAGCACTGCCTTTGGCATCCCATAAGTTTCTATGGACATTGCTGGCAGATACATATTGCTTATGGCTGCCAGTCAAGCTCTGGAGATAGCAGCGGTAGAAACTCGAGCACTGTCTTGTTGAAATAGAAGATTCAGATGTGCGTTCACAAAAGGAATGGCCAAGGTCGAAGGACCGTACTTTGGGGCGTCAAAGAAGACCAACGATGATCGGGAATTTCACAAAATATCTACACATACCGTTATACCCTGCTGTCTGGATGTGTGACGAGTCACAATAAATCGTCCATTGTGGCGCTGATCGCGTTGCCTTTACACATGGGTGCTATTATCAAACTCCCCCCAAAAAAGGCGAGACTTATCACTGAAGATGACTCGCTTTCAATCCATATGGTTTCATGCTGCTCTGTCACTGCACCTTTGCAATCGGTGGCGACGTTGCTGTGGTGTCACGGGTAATATTTGTGATATTTTCCGTGCAAGCAGTCCAAACGTATGGATAGTCTTCTATTGATACTTACGCTTATAAGATGATGTAGAGAGGTCATCAATTTTTGCATTATGCCTACAATTGTGGTATTTGGTGTGCTTCCCGCTTGCCAGACCAATCTTCGTAACTAGTAGTCCGGTTAGCTCTCCCTGAGCCTAGCTGCAGTGAGTGATAATTTCTTTGTAATCAATTCCGCGGAGAACGTGAACTTGTAACATTTGTATCACCGTGCAATAGAACAGAATTATCATCTGCCTTCAAAATGTTCATCTACTCCTGCGGTGCGACCATTCTGAAAGATGTCTAACTGTTCAAAAAGTTGTCGTTTTCTTGCCAAAGGCAATCTAAAATTCAAAGTGATTAATTCAACCCAAACGCACTCGCTAGAATCAAAACCCCACACATTGTGAGATCTTTTAAAGGTCTTTAAGGGCACGGTAGGTCACGTGTTTGCTTATTTTATTGGTGCCGATATAATTTGGTTACTTTCTTGTCTAGTACAGACAAAACAATTTCCTAACTTCATTTAAGAAACTTGCTTTCTTCTAGTTGCAATTTCTTTTGACGATGAGTGTATGTTAGCCTGATGTAACAACACATTTGAAAATAATAAATCTTTCATTATTAGCCCTAAAACACACGTGCACTTAAAAATATTGTTTGGGAAAATAATAAATACATTAGCAAATTAATTACGTATTATTATGCCCGTAGTGCAAATGTTCACGCATTCTTATTAGTGCCAATTTAGAATGTAAGAATCCACCATATAAATTAGCTTGAAAATAAAAAATAGAACTAAATAGATAAAACTTAATTTTTTATTCTATTTGAATTGTTTATGAGAAAAAAAAAAGAAACGATCTTAATTTCTTAAATAATTGAAAAACTTAAAATTTCAATGCACTTGTAAATATGTTCGAATATATAATTTAATTTATAAAAACTGATTACCACAAAAGAACTGCATTTAAGGTATCCGCCTACTTTTAAAATGCGAATTTCGGTCAAAATGTCGATTTTTTTTTTAAATTTACGGTCTATTATTAAAGCTGGATTTTTCAGCTTTCTAGAACAGTTTCAATTTTGTTTCTATCTTACATAGAACTTAAGTTATAAGCATTTTAATAATAGTTTGTGTCATATTTTAGAACTGGAAGTAGCATTCTGCTACAAGAAATGGCAATTTAATGTTTGTTTTTCATTGATAACTTACGTAATATTACCATCAAAATATCTTCCAACATGCAAGATGAATTTCCTAAGACCCGAAATGCAAATGAATATTTTACTGGTGTAATATGATAAAGAGTACAAAAGGAAGTTTTTGTTTGTTTGAAATCTGTGGAATCGGGTGCATATGATGCAATTATACAATTTAACAACGGACATCAAGGCTGCTTAAAAGTCTTAAATAAGCTGAATGTCGAAAATCTGGTCTACTTCACTGCAAAGGGATACAAAAAATTGGATAATAATCGAATCAGGTATTCGAAGCACCATACAACACCTTTTAAATGTAAGCGTAGGAAAGTTTTAAAGGCCACCAAGAAGAAAAAGATAACTTATTTAAGTAATACAGATAGTGCAATTTACAAATCAGGGGCTTTTTAATTTTAAATGTTTATTTAATTAGGTACGTTTCTGGGTTGAAATGTATTTTCAGCTTTTTTTCAAATTCAAGATTTTCATATTTTGCTTCAGCGCAAAACATCGTAGTGAAAAGAGTTATGCATGTAATGTTATGCAACTTTCACGGAATACTTTATGAAAGCGAATTCAGGACTTGAACTTCTGATATTGTTATAATGTGATTACTTTGCATTTTATTGATGATAAATTCATAACTTCTCACAAATTTGAACGTTTTTTCTGTATGTTAAAGTACGACTTCCTATAAATATTTAATTTTCAGGGTTATAATTGTGAGAGAGGCACAAACCCGAAATTAGATTCAATTCATCATAATAAAATTCTCAGAAATGAAATATCTCTATTTAAATGTCAGTTTTGGTGTTTTGCACAAGTGCAATTTTACTGCTATTTTTATGTATTTTTTGAGCTGAAATATTAAGGCAGTTGTTAATTTATGCAAATTTTACTTTGTATTGAAGGTTTTTAGCCATATCTTATGGTAATGCATATAAAAAGTTATTTTTTTCAATTATTTAAAAAAATCCTCTTCGAAGGTAGGCGGAATCCTTTAAAAAATTCATAGTAAAATATATTAAAAACATCTGTACCAAAATTTACATACTGTTGAGAGGTTCATCGCTTTTAAAAGTATTATTACGGATCATCATAGTTTACATTTAAGGGATGCAGAAATGAACGTAATTTTTGGTATTAATTGTTTGTTCTAAGAAACAGTAATGATGACACAATAAATTCTCCTCAAAATCGACATTATGAACCATTTAAATTAGAATTCTTCCATCTGCCGTACTTGTAGTTCTCTCTGAACCTTACTGTCGCGAGCGATAACTTTTTTGTGCCCATTTCTGCTAAAATCGTGAATCTGTAACTTCTATGCTCCAGTTATGACGTGCATTCCGCCTTCATACATTCCAACAATGCGACCCCTCTTGAAGACTTCCAGTTGTTCAAATGAAAAATTCAATTTTCATTTCCATACTTGCATAAATAAGTACGGGAAAGGGAAGTTAAGAGAAAGAAATACAGTCGATAGTAACGTATTGAGAAATCAGGATAAAAATCAAATACGAAGTCATAAACAAAAAATGAGCTAATCTCAGAGATACTTATCACTTATATCGCTACATAAATCCTTTACTAGAAATGAGAAATGATAAGTGTTATTATTATACATGAGTGTTAGACATATTCGCAATGAATAAAAAGAAATTGTATATCTTATAGAAAAAAAGAAAGGTAAGTAAGGATTACTTTCCTTTACGAAAAAATAAAGGAAGGTTAGAAATGAATACTTATAAAAACAACTAGTTCATTTACTTGGCGTTGTTTAGATTTAACGAAGATTCCAGAGACTTGATATAGGGATGAGGAAGGAGGATAAGTTTTTCGAAATGTCAACTAGCAGTGAGTTTCAGTTATTTAGAAAAAAAAAATCCTTTCTACCTAAAAGAATGGTGCTAAATCGTACGAAGCTCGAATAAGATGTAGATTTTATTTAGATCGAAAACAAATATTATTTTTACCTTAACTTGTATCGCAAAGTTTGAGGATATACAACTCTTTGCCCTAACAGGTCAATTGAAAAGTCCCCGGCCTACCATAGTAAAACACATTTTTTTGGCAAAATTAGTTTTTTTTTTCATTCAACATAATTCCCTTCAAGGGTGATACACTGATTATAGCGACCCTCCAACTTTTCGATACCATTTTTGTAGTACGATTTGTCCTTTGCTTCAAAATAGGCCTCAGTTTCGGGGATCACCTCTTCATTCGACGAAAATTTCTTCCCAGCGAGCATTCCTTTGAGATGTGAGAACAGGAAATAGTCGCTAGGGGTTAGATCTGGAGAATACGGTGGATTTTTGAAGCAATTCGAAGCCCAATTCATGGATTTTTGCCATCGTTTTCACTGACTTGTGACACGGTGCATTGTCTTGGTGAAGCAGCACTTTCTTTTTCTTCAAATGCGGCCGTTTTTCGGCGATTTCGTCCTTCAAACGGTCCAATAACGCTATGTAATAGTCGAAGTTGATGGTCCTTCCTTTTTCAAGGTAGTCAATGAAAATTATTCCATGGGCATCCGAAAATACACACCCCATAACCTTGCCAGCCGACTGTTGCGTTTTCTCACGCTTTGGAACGGGTTCATCGTGTGCAGTCCACTCGGATGACTGTCGATTGGACTTCGGAGTGAAATGTTGGAGCCATGGTTCATCCATTGTCACATATCGACGGTTTATTACACTTGATCATCTTCAAACACTGCTCCGAATCATCAACTCGTCGTTGTTTTTGATCAAAAGTGAGCTCGCACGGCACCCACTTTGCACAGAGCTTTCTCATACCCAGATATTCGTGAATGATATGATGTACACGTTCAGTTGATATCTTTAGAGTATCTGCTATTTCATTCAATTTCAATTGACGGTCATTCAAAATCATTTTGTGGATTTTTTTAATGTTTTCGTCGGTAACAACCTCTTTTGGGCGTCCACTGCGTTCACCGTCTTCGGTGCTCATTTCACCACGTCTAAACTTAGCATACCAATCCTTGATGGTTGATTTTCCTGGGGCAGTGTCCGGAAACTCGGCATCAAGCCAAGTGTTTGCTTCAACTGTATTTTTTCCTTTCAAAAAGCAATATTTTATCAACACGCGAAATTCCTTTTTATCCATTTTTTTCACAATAACAAAAGTTGCTTCACTCTAAATGCTATAATTCACAAACTAATGATCCGACAGCTGTCAAATTTGTACACGTACCTTTTGAGGGTTAGGGCTAACTAAAAAGCATGGATTTAATTCTCGTAGCGCCATCTATGTGTCAGGCAGGGGACCTTTCAATTGACCTGTGTGACCTAAAGTCTTTCATTCACTTCTGTCATATTCAAAGCTACCAATATTCAGGTGTTTCAGAAGCCGTAATAGATTTTTGTTTTTTACTTGCAGATGTTTGTTTAGCCAATATTCTTTTTACTCATCGGTAGCATTTCGATGAGTATGAGCCTGTATATAACTTAACTAAACTTATCTTGCTTACATAAACTTAAGTAAACTTCAAAAATTTCCTTAAAGATACCCTCTAAGATTCCCTGTAGTGAGCTTATGATTGAGGAATCGTGAAAGGCAGTTCTTGTTGAGTCATGGGTTCGAGCCTTGATACCACTAAGACCCACTGTGTAGCCAGGGTTGATGTATGTTAAATCTCCCTTTGACTTGGTGTGGAAGTTTGAAGTTCCTCTCCAATAGCCATCGTGTAGCTTCGCTCGTGTCGTTAATAAAACCAATCAATCAATTCAAATTTCCTTTCTGGACGCCAAGAGGAAAATCAGGAATTCGACTCCCGGCCTTGGCGACAAACTTGGAGACAAAAATTGGCATCACGAATCTTCAAGTAAAATCTAGTTTCGTCGAGAAGTTTCCAGGATAGGACCGAAACATTGTAGAACTCCCTATGTGACGTCACATCCGGTCAAGGTATAAATAGACAGAGTCGCTGATCGTCAGTGGAGTTAGTCTTTCAGAGTGAAAGCGATGATCGTGCTTGCGTTGCAAACTGAGTGATTTTGTTTAAAACTGTGGATTGCTGTTTATTTTAGTGCTGCAAATTTGTGCAAGTACGATCTTGTTGTCGTCTGTGCTTTCTGTTTTATTATTTTTTTAAAGAATAAATTACTATTTTTCTAGTATTCTGCTTGTCGGACTGTTCACCTACACACATCGGACAATTTTTCGTAACAATATATATGTATATATATTCTTTTGTCTTAACTATTTGATA
>BMAW01077818.1:694507-776887 GCA_019974015.1 Nephila pilipes | reverse complement strand
AGTTATTATTTTCCTTTTTTCCAAGTAATCGGTGTAGATCAGGGCTTCTTAAACTTTTGTCATTCACGACCCCATTTATGATTGCGAGTTTCTTGACGACCCCATACAAAACTTGACGACCCCATACATGAATCATTGTTTAGCTGCAGGTTGCACGTGTGTACGCGCGCGCATTCCTCCCTTTGATTGTGTGTGATATTTAGAGGTGGCGGTCAGAGTGGGAAGTCAGCGGCGGGCAGTTTATTCAACATGTATGATACCGACAAACGCACTAACAATGTATAGCCACAGTATAGCGATCGTAGCGATCGTTTACTGCTGTCGGTGGAGATAGCTCAAAACCTTCAACAAATGCGCGTGTCTAGACGCTGCAAGTCCACTGCATTCCGCCAACTCTAGTGATGTTATAAAATGGTATATATAAATATTTGACTTTAAAATCTCTCGCGACCGCAGAATTTTGCTACGCGACCCCATTTGGGGTCGCGACCCATAGTTTAAGAAGCCCTGGTGTAGATGAATCCGAAGGCATCTCAAAAAACCGTGACCATCAACTTGCTGGCCTATTTCACCGTCTTTGCCTTTATCGCAGTCGTTCGCCTTCAGAAACCCACTATTCTGACAGTTTATTTGTCTCTGAAGGGTAGTAGTGTATCCAGGTTTCATCCGCAGTTATGTATTGACGCAGAAACTTGTCAGAAATGCGATGAAAAAGCGCCAAAATAGCTTCAGAGTCGACCACATGTTTGGGTTTATTTCCCACTGAGAGCAAACGCGCCACCCATCCTGTCGAGATTTTTTTCAAGCCCAATTTTTTGTGCAAAACTGCAAACACCATACCTTAGGAATGCCAATGACCTCATTCATTTCGTGCACATTGATTCGTCGATCACTCAAAACCATATTGTAGATTTTGTCAATCACTCCGAGAGTCGTCACTTTCACTGGAAGTTCCGAACGACGCTCACCTTCTGTAGATGTACGGCCATGTTTAAATTCATTTACCCAATCGTAAACAGTTGCAAACACAGGAGCAGATGGGCCATCATGAACTTCATCCAACTCAACTGTGATCTCTTTCGCTGTTAAGCCTTTTAAACATAATGTTTAATCAAAACTGGATCAGAGGTGTTAAAATATATTTATATTTTGTTCCATGGATTTTGTTACCTGTAAGATAAAAGCTACTGACTCTTTAAGAAATGAACTCTCATTCTCATGGACCACTTCTCTAATACATGCGAGTGGGCATAGTTGAGTTTTAATTATTAATAAGAAATAACCGAGGTATCTGAATAATATTTGTTCTTCGTATTAATTGATCAAATATGTACAAAATGTTACAAATTACAGCTATTAATATTGATTTGTTTGATTTCAAGAAGCCGTAGAAATTGAAGTAACTGCATTATCTATAAGTTTTAATTATTATTCAGTGTATTGTTATGTTTTAAGAACTTCTGTAGAAGAGAAAAATAGAATTGTGTATATTCATGTACATAAAATAATTAAAAACAATTGCAATTGAATACTTTTTATCGTTTCAATTACATTTTAAGTAACTTCCTCAATTTATACTGCTTTTTAAAGAAAACTTTTTTTATATATCTTTTCTTACTTGATTGTTTTACTTGTAGATCGGAACACATTGATTGTTATTTTTAAATATTAAAAACCAATTAACGATTTTTTTTTTTAATCAAACGATCTCACTTGCAACCCTTGTGTAAGTTAAAAATTCGAACAATTGCATAAAATTCAAAATACACAGAAAGAAATCAAAGCTATTAAGTGACGATGTTGCAGTACGAGATATTATAAAGAAATATCCGAATTCACAACTCCTAATTAAAGTGCCTATATAAATAGAGAGAACTTGGTGGAGATAATAAAAGCTTAAATTAGGAGAAAGTTATCCTTTCAAGATAGAGAAGCTTTTTATGGAGCAAAAATTAACTAAAAACTTTATATCTAAATTTTTATAGAAAAGGAATTTAAAAAAAAGGCTGCAATATTTCGGAGGAGTTCATCTTTGCACGGCTTCTATGTTGTTTTAAAAAATGAAATGTAGATGGCGGTACCAGTCGCATATTTTGTTCGATTCAGATTCTTTTCCAAGCAGCGAGTCTACCATAGAGCACTGATTTTTCAAGAGTTCTTGTCAATATTTTGCAATTAAATTAATCACTGTGATAAAATAGAATAATAGTAAAATAATTAAAATTTAACATTGCAAGTTTTATTATTAAAATGGAAAGTTCATTTTGCTTCTTTCGAAAGCCATTGTTACATTTCATAACATTAATTACTTTGAATTGTTGTTTATAAGAAGCAATTTTATTTCGAAATGACAGATTGATTCGATCTTCAGGAAAATAATAATTTGAAAAATAGATAATTGTAGATGTCTGAAGCTGTAACTTTTCTTTAATCCCCTTTGAATAGTTAAAATAAAATTTAAAAAAATTATATAACATAATTTTAACATTTTCCTACCGTGTTAGAATTTCTTTGATTTAACATGAAAAAAAAAAAAAAAAAAAAAAAAAATCATTGGAATCACTTTAAACAGTTCTAGATTATGTTTATTTGTCATAAAACGCAAAATCCCTTATTAAAAGTTGAAAAAAAAATAAAGTATTTAATATTTTCTGAGTTGTTTCCGCTTTTGAAATCAAAAGTGGAAACTCTGAAAATAAAGAAATTATTTTCAGAAATTATATATTCTCTCATTATTAACTCTGAAAATAAAGAAAACTGTTTTGTTAGAGGAAGGAAAAGAATTTTTTTTTTTTTTTTAAAAAAAAAAAAGCATTTGTCCTTTATACTAAATTCAGAAACAGAAGTTAAACACTTTTTTTTTCTATTTCTAGAATAACTATCTTTCAATAAAAATTGAAAATTTCTTCGCCTGTATAACATAATAAACTTATGAAGTATTGTATTGTCTCCACGAAAAATAATCAGCGAGAGTTAGTTTTGAGAGCTCAATTTGTAAAAATCGATAAAAAAAATCATACACTTTATAAAATAGTAGGGTTCAATACCATCTTAAATGTTATTTTAATCAGGAAGAAAGTCAAAAATAGCACCAGGAACACGAAGAGTATCTTGAATTAAATCTTAAAAATATCTTTTCTTGATGTGAAAGAATGGGACTTCTCAGATAGAAACATACTTTGTAATAGGGAACAGCACAAATAAGAGGTGCATTCCGATTTCTCATAAAAACCACACCATACTTAATAATATAGTGTAAAAACATAAATTTAAGTTTTAATTAATATAGTTACAAATTCTCTGCAAATCTTAACGTTGTGTAAAGTATACATATATAAAAGAAAACAGAGTGTATTATTTAATTATGCACTATAATTATTTCAAAATTGTAATGGTAAAAGTAAAATATTAACTATAAATGCATCAAGACTGTCTTTGCGCAATGTTACAGAATGAGACTAGAAATTGGAACACTTTTGCCAATAAAAAAAAGCTCTCGAGCATTAATTTTATATTCTGACTTCGTTACCTTTTAGAGAGAAGCATATACTAATTTTAAAAGTGAATTATAATATTACTAATTTTTATCTAAATCATTCTTTTTTTTTTTTTTTTTCTGGTGTAAAATATATTCTGTTTCGTCTCCTATACTGTAATGTTAAATGAGCTTTGAAATATACATGTTCAAGAGAAAAATGGAGCGTTTTTGAAATGTTCTTAAATTTTAAGAGTACTGTGTCATAAACAGATGTACATTCTGCAACGTCAAAAACTTTCTTGAAAATTGGAAACATTTTCTGTCTGGAAATATGTTCCAAGTTTCGGCCAGGCATTTAGATATTAGGCAAAAACAGCCTTAATAAAAGACCTTTGGTCCAAATCTTTGAAATTTCGTAGCTATCACCATTACTGAAATACATGCCCACCTTAACACTACACAAATATTCTGAGTAAGCTGGTGTAGTGTTGCTTAAGTCCGCTGATGACGGAAGCAGTGTATAAATGTGGGCGCATTTATTTATAATCAAAATAAAAGTATTAGGATATCTATACAAAAAAAATGAACGCAACATAAAAGGAGAATTACAAAATAATAGCTACTTAGTAAATTTAGTAGATACAGTGAAAAAATAATAATTAAAAGAAAAACGGATTAAATATTTTTTCTATGGGAGATACACTTAATTCAGTGAAGAGCGACCTCTGGGGCTTGCCTTCTTTAGCTAGGTACGTGAATCATAACCCCGCCGCACCCTAGTGATCTTTTTCTTTCCCAAGCGGTTTACTGTCTTTGGTAAACAGGGGTGGCTCGCTCCCGGGATACTCTAGCGATATTTCTCTATTTTAGACCCTCCTTCTTATCAACCAATTTTATTTTAACTTTTTTCAATTTTTTCACCCGTCTAGATCGCAGTTTTAACTTGTTTGGCACAGTATGGTCACCTATGGCACTAGCGCCATTAAAAAATACTTTGTCTCGCTCAACGAAGAGACATATTTGCCCACCACTACTCTATAATATCAACGTCAACGTCATATATTGATTTTTTTTTTTTTTTATAGAGAGAAAACAGCAGAATGACGTACTCAGGGAGGGGGTACAAAGGGAAATATGCACCCCACTCCCCTAGATTTTTTCTTGGAATTGAAATATTTTAGGATAATTACTTGTTGTACTATTGAAGATATTCTAAATTTTAAATATAAGTTTTTTTTTTTTTTTCCCATCACGAAAAGAAAAGAGGATTTCAATTCAGCCGATTCCAAGGAAAAGAATAGAGAAGTCTTTGCTGTCTCTGAAAGAGTGGTTCAGTGTTTGTAGATGAAGAGAGGGGGGTGCATCCCTCAAAAATGCAAATTTTATTCTCATGGTATCTTAATTATTTTTCTTAAATTATTTTTATTTTTTTAAAATTGGTATAACTTGATAAAATTATATCACTAATTGAACAATCTTAAATTGGAGAAATAAGATTCATATAACGTATTATTTACTTTTTATCACAGGTGGTATTTCTAAATTAAGAAATTGATTCTATCATGGCAATGTCAATATGCACCCCCCCCCCAAAATTATCTTCTGTGTACGACACTGGAAAACGGTATATATTAATATATAACTCATTTCTGTTTCAATCCTTTTTTTTTCACTATCACACATATATATATTCCATTCTCAACTTCCTATATTTCAATGCTAAAAGAGATTTTTAAATTTTAAATCATAGAGAGAGAATTTGGTTACTTACTGAACTTATATCTAAATTAATTTTAAAATCTCAGAAAGATATAAATAAAAGAGAACATGAATTACATAACCTCACTAAATTACATTAATATTCGAGCACTTTGCTATCTGTAAAAACATTCTAAATTTAATCCTATTTATTACCAATAGGCAGAAATAATATTTAAGGTTGTCTTCGCCAAATGTCATTTTAATACTTTTTTTACTAACAGGCAAAGATAATCTTTAAGGTTGTCTTCGCCAAATGTCGATAAACCTGAACAAAACTCAGAACACATTTTCAGACAGAAAAATATTCCAATTTTTATATAAATTTGTGATGGTGTTATACACCCATGTTTTTAATACTACATCTTTAAAATTTAAAAAAATCCATAAATATGCAGTTTTTTGCTTTAGTATGTGAAGTTTAAAGCACATTTGATATTACAGTATAGGAACCAAAATGTACAACACATTTTATACCAGAAAAAAATGGATCAATTCAGTCAAAAATGAGTAGTGTAATAAAATATGCAGCTCTCTCTATAAAATAGTGAAGTTAAAATGTAATATTAATGTTAGAGAGAGAGAAATTTTCAATCTCTGGAAAAAGGGTTCAGAATTAGAGCCATATTCTTTAACATTTTGCGAAAATAGCCTTAAATTCTGAAAAAAAAAGTAATTCGAAATTAATTTTGAACATAATTAATTCGAATGGCAAAAATGTTAAGTATAGTAGAATCCCCCCCCCCCTTTTTTTAGAAAAACTAAAATCCTCCGAGAAATATCACATTTAATGAACTAAAGTTATTCATTTAGTGGATGACAAAGGGGATTCGAGCTTCTTTAGCGCACATGACTTATTTTCTTTAATATTTCTATGAATTCCACAAAATAACTCGCCAACTTTCCGAATTCATTTAGAAATGCTTTAACTATCCTAGACGAATTGAAATCATGTAAATTCATTTTTTTAAATCCAAATGTTGAATAATGTGAAGTAAACAAAGTGTTCGATATTTAAACGGTACGGGGGAGTAAAAGATGTAATTTCTTAAAAGTTTGTCTAACTTTTAGTTGTAGTGTAATTTAACATTTTACCTAACTAAAGCCATTTTTAAGAGAAAACTATTTGTTAATTTGTATACATGTACTACAGATTCAATAATTTGAATTATATTATGAGAGGTAATTGTGTACAAACAAGGAAAAAAAGGATTTAAGATACCATAAAATCTGTTCTTAATCTATGAATGTGTATGGCAAGCATGATTCTTTTTAAAATTCTGATATTTTTTCAGAGAAATAATGGATCTAATTTCAACAAAGAACTTTGCATTAAATATTGGATACTGCCACACATGATGGAATTGGACCACCAAATCCTAATGGTGTGGAAATCCAGTTCAGAATGTCATCCTTAGCATTTAACCATTATTTAAAATTACGATTTCTTACTGTTCATTGTTTTCATGTTAATTAACTAAAACTCTGAATTAACTGAAAATCAATCGTTTCAGAGAAAGTTTTTCCCCACCACTTGAAAAAGATAGCTGCTGAAATAATCTCATTTTTTTAAAAATAAATTATGTAAAAGTACATAAACTCATTTAAATTCCTACAATAAGAACAATATTTGAATAGAAGAAACGAATGTAGCAATACCTTTTATACAGATTTTCTTTAACAGAAATAAGAAATAAAAAAAAAAAATACTTCAAGGAATATAGGTAAGTTAAAAGTCTTATTCTACTAAAAAATTCAGGTTTTTTGGAGCTGTTTTACGAACCTTTCCTCCGTTTTTTATTGTTATTATCATTTTTCCGGTTTTTCCAGCAGATGCAAAAATTTTTACAAACTTTCCTCAAAAGATGCACATTTTTAAGAGTTTTTCAAGGCAATTTGATTTTTTGAGATCGACTAAAAAGTAACGGAACCATATTAGTTTTTGTTTCAGACCAAACCTAATTTAAAACTGTAGTGAACACTTATCCAAAGTTCAAGAAGTGAGGAAAAACGGCGTCTCTCTACCGCATTTATTACAATCTCTATGTGCCAATTATATACATAATTTACTATTTATATTATTTACTATTATACAAGAGCCTCCTAACAGCTCATACATTCATTATCCCGCTTTAGCGGTCAGGAGAACAAATTACATCCAAATCATGGAAAAACCGCCTTTCGCGGTCAAGAACTAAAAAAAAAAAATGCAATCTGAATATCTGTCTCATGATTCCATGCAGTCTCATACTTTAAACGAGACACGGAGTCTCCTGATGGTATTCAAATAAATTATTTCCAACAAAAGCTGAATGTTTAATTGTTGGTTTGTTGCTTCTTTATTCCCTTGACCATACCACCCTCCCAAAAAAAATTTGCGATGTTTTAAAGCCTTAAAAATATCAATATAAGTGGATTTGATATAAATTTTTAATTACACACTCACTGAGTGAGTTTTTGGCATTTTTGTCTCCCCCCCCCCTCCATTAAGGAAGACTACCACTCAGATACGCATAGCTCTGACGCCTATTACGTCTCATGACCGCAAGGCCTATATTTGCTTCCAACAGTTTATTCATCACGGCTTTATTTTGAAAATTTACCCATGCGAAGAACGGGTTATTCACCTAGTTTTTAATATATTTTATTCAGCAATAAAGACATGTATATAACAGGTACTTGTACAATATTATGTGATCGTAAGAATTTTTAATGGATTACTTCATTATTTTATAATTTTTAATTACTTTTGAAATAAAAACTCATTTATGATCCTAATAAAAATATTCTTTCTCTCATGAAGCTACACAACTTTTCAAAACTATATGTAACTCCCAAAGAGCACATGTATGGCATGGTTCGTGTGTTTCTTGAATGAATCAATATATAATTAATAGGTTCAATCGCATATTCAAATTCAACTAACTCTTAGGCTCTTTGATATAAAGTTGTTTGAATTCAGAATATCTTCGAATAAAATATATAAATTTAAAATGAATTATATAACCTAGATACGAATTATTGAATTGTAGTGAATAGGATTTAGGAGATGCATTTATAAGCAATGAAGCATTTAACACGGGTGAGAGAGAGAGAGAGAAGCGATAGCTTAACACAAAGATGAAATTCGAATAGTGTCTTCGCTAACAGCGCTGTTGTATTAATTGGATTGTCAATAGTTATTGGCGGCATTTTCACTTTTTTGGTGATGCTAGAAGTTGTTGGAAGAGAGGAAGGTATCCCATTTTGTTGTGAGTTGGAGTTTGAAGGACAGTTGTTATCTGAAACGTTTTGAGGGGAGATTTGCATGTCAATAGATTCATCATCTGAAAGAGCATCAAATCTGTTACTTGTAGCTATTTTTTGTCGTTTTGCGTTTTGGGAGTCTTTAAACTGATGTTTTTCAGATTTTTTGAAATGGGTTGAAATTCTTTTTGATTTTCTGATGGGTTGAGTTTAGTTTATATTAACGTCGCACTAGATGCAACACGAGGGTTATTGGCGAAGGACCTCGTAATTTTGAACCACGGTCAAGTGACGAGGATGACACCTGAGCTGGCACCCCCTCTCCTAACATCCGCACCATGCCAACGGGAGGACTTTGGGCCCCGACAGATTTAACGTGCATCAGCCCCTGCTACACTGCGGGTCTTTAGCGGCCAAGGATCGATCCCGCGACTGAACGAAAACCGCCGGCCACGAATCCGAAGCCATGCCACAGTATTTGTAGCTAGACTCACTCGAACTCGAGTTAGTTAGTGAGTTACTATTTAGTTATTGATTCTAAACTAGATTTCAAGTGTTTTGGGTGTTGACAGACTGAGAGAGAGAGAGAGAGAAATCATTCACGGATTGTTAAAGAAGTTGATAAATTCAACTTGATTATCTATCTTCCTCATAATTTGCTTCGGTAACTAGTGATTATTTAATAGTGAAATAATTGTTGACTTAAATGAGAAAGAAACGTTACACCTTTGGAAAAGAAATATAGTGCTTCATACTTCCTAGTATTTCATGTGGTCCACAGAAAAATTATTCCTCGTTTATGTCGTCCTCCCGCTAGCGTGGTGTGAAAGTTTATAGAGGGGATGAAATCTCAGGCGGGGTCCTTGTCACTTGAAAGAGATTCAAAATTACAAGGTCGTCACCGTGTTTCTTTTGCGACGTTAATAAACTAGCAAGAAATCTTATCATGTCCAGATGTTAGTTTCTGTTGGTTGTAAAGGCACGCAATTTAAGTCATTCAAAAAAGTCGCCAAATTTAGAGACTAAAATCAAGAAATTATTAATTTGGAGGTCAAATTATTTATGTCCATATTTAATCATTACAGTTAATTGATTTGAATAAATGTCGCTCGACAGCTAAACTAGAACTATTGATAAAGAGCCTTATATTTGAATATCTCGGTCAGATGACGAGGACACACAACACCTGAGGAGGTTTTTCCCTCACACCTCCATTTCATCTTGAGAGGACCTCGAAGCTCGGTTCTGCTAAACGGGCAATAGTTTTTATTTTTTTTACACGATGGCGGTGCTAGGACTTACGTGGAATTAGGATTTGAATCCATAACTCGACTTGAGCTCAAGACCATGACCACTAGGCTACAGTGACTTTTTCATTACAAAACAGAAGATTAAGAATCCCATTAACAGGATTCCTGTAAAATACGCTTCTCTTCTGTAGAGTGGCCGCGGTCATGGTTTCGGATTCGTGGCCGGCGGTTTTAGTTCAGTCGCGGGTTCGATCCTTGGTCTCTGAAGGTTCGCCGTGTAGCCAGGGCTGATGCACGTTAAATCTGTAGGGGCCCAAAGTCTTCCCGTTGGTGTGGTGGGCAAGTTAGAAGGGGGGTGCCAGCTCAGGTGTCGTCCACGTCACTTGACCGAGGTTCACATTTACGAGGTTCGTCGCCAGTAGCTCTCGTGTTGCTTCTAGAGTGACGTTAATAAAAAACTAAACTAATCTTTTCCGTTGATCTTATTTTACTGTATGAGAAAGAAATTGATGCTATTTTCTGAGGTCGTGACCGATATATGCTTTTTAGAATTTTCTGCTTCTAATCATCGTTTCATACGATAGACACGGAATCCTCTATTTATTTCAGTAAACTCGATACAGCGTGCCGTTTTCAAATGCATTGATCATATTAACATCAGTTTTCATTTACGTCAAACTGCGTTGGAACAATAATCCACTGAAAATAATAAGGGATAAGGGATTGAAGAACAAGAAAAATTTCTAGAAAGATTTTAATAAAGTTAATAATTCGAGAAGGGCTCAAAAAGTATCTGTTTTTGACGACAGATGGTGTTGAAAAGGCTAGTTAATGCCAGTACTAGTTACATGACACCAAAATAAATGTGACACTGATTCATAAGTTAGTTTTGATTCGTAAGCCATTTGCTGTCGATTCAAATTTGGCGTAAAATTAGTTTTAGTTTAGTTTAGTTTTATTAACATCGCACTAGAAGCAACACGAGGGCTATTGGCGACGGACCTCGTAATTTTGAACCACGGTCAAGTGACGAGGACGACACCTGAGCTGGCACCCCCCTCTCCTAACATCCACACCACGCCAACGGGAGGACTTTGGGCCTTGACAGATTTAACGTGCATCAGCCCCGGCTACACGGCGGGTCTTTGTCGGCCAAGGATCGAACCCGCGACTGAGCGAAAACCGCCGGCCGCTAGTCCACGACCTTGACCACTAGGCTACCGCGGCCCAATTTGGCGTAAAAGACGAAGGGTATCCCATTGGTCGAAAAATTTTTGGCAATAACTTTTGTGGTGGGAAGGACATCAAACTCGTGGAATTCTTAGGGGAAAAAACGATCAATGGACAATGCTACAGTTATTTACCCTGTTATTATTTCTTATTTCTAACCCTCCATTCCCTATTCCTAACACAGATAGTTTTTGAACCGCCTTCTTATTTGCTAAGCAGTTTCAGTTGAATTAAATTTATTTATGAATCAATCTGAAAACCAATTTTTCATCTAGGACAAAAAGAAAGCTTAAAGTGTCTATCCAAACGTAGGTAATAAGACTACATAAGTGGACTATAATGTTAGTGTTTCAGTTAAATTTTATTTTTATTATTAAGCCTTTTAGAAAAAGAAGAGGGAGCATTTTTTCATTTTTTTTTATTTCGAGATTATATAATTTTATTAATTGGTTAATTTAATTAATTATTAATAAAAATGATTTTTTCATAAAAGATTAAATTGAATGATTTGTAGAAACAATAAATAAATAATATTCAATATTTTCGAGAATTTATGTAATTGCGGGGCAGTATATTTGCTTAAAATAATATTGTCAGTGAATTCCTAGCAGTTCCAAATTTCTTGTTTTAGGTCGAGAAATAATTTTATCAAGAGATATGTACGTATAAATCGTAGATCCAAGAGAGAGCATTTTCTTTTTAAAACCAAAGGTATTTAAGAGCTTGACGATTGATTTATTTCTCCTCAAACGTCTTTTGCAGCAACATGAGATTTTCTTCCCAATGAACATCGTCTCATGTTGGACTCTGGTAATGAATTTTTGATATGGCCAGGGAAAGAGCCTCTATTCTTTCAAGCCCAAATACTTCTCTCGCCTTGTGACGTATTTCTTTCCTTATTTAAATCTACAGCCATCTTAAAGTCTAATCAAATAGTCAATAAGTTCAAGACTCCAAATGAAGATACGTAACAGAAAGGCAACACAATTTATTAGTTCTTAACTTTGAAAATTCAAGATCACTCACTCTCGAATCCTACTTACTCTATTAATCCCAGTTTATATTCTAATAATACAATCTTAGCTTACCAAATCCCTCGTTCCAATTCACACACTTCTTGTTTATCATAAATTCACCTCTAAATACTCTAAATAGGAGTCTTTTCAATCCATACGATTAATTACGATGATTTAATCTAATCTATCTCTCAGCGCTTGTTGCTTTCCTTTACATCTCTCTTCTCTTTCGTTTCAAATTTATTTCACTTATAACACATCGATCAATAACTCCCGAGTCTAACATTGAAAACAACATTTTTTTTGCAAAATTTTTTTTTATTCATCAACATAACACCTTTTGTTAATCACCTTTTAGGGTGATACAATCGTTCCAACGCTTTTCCAAATCTTTCCCCCCACCACAAATTTCTTTTTTCTTTCTTTTTTTTTCGCAAGAAATCTTTTTTGTTGCGAGTAAATAGCGATAAACAGCTTTCTGAATCATCGACTCGTTGCTGTTTTTGTTCCATCGAAAGCAATCGCGGCACCCACTTGGAAAAAACCTTTTTCACTTCACTTCAAAAAACCTTTTTCAGTAAATACACTTCCATATGATATCTGTGTCATCTCAGCAATCTCACGGAGCTTCACTTTACGATCTTTCATTATAATTTTTGTCACTTCACTCACATTTTCCGGTGTAACGGCTTCCACAGGTCTACCCGAGCGTTCCGCGTCATTTGTGTCGGTACGACCACGTTTAAACTCGGCAAACCACCGACAAATCGTTGCTTTTGATGGACAAGAGTCCGGGTAACATTTTTCAATCCATTGTTTCGCTTGCACGGTGTTTTTACCCATTAAAAAACAATGTTTTATCAGAACGCGAAACTCGGTTTTTTCCATTTTTTAAACAAACTACAAAACGACTTTACTCCAACCTCGATAACTCAGCTGTTTCTGGTCCGATCGACTTAAAATTTTGACACGTTTCAAGCAAAGGTTCGTACTCTAGAAAGACCTGGTTACTGGTTTACTAAGAGCGCCATCTCTGGGTTAGTCTCGGGAGTTATTGATTGATGTGTTATATCACTATCTATAATTAAATTTACTTCTCTTCTTATCAACATCTAATTTACCTATTCACATTTCATTTAGTTGGAAAGAATTTGCAACAGTATGCAATTCAAATTACCAAAAAAGTACCCGAGTTTAGTAAAGAGAAAATCGCGAATAGATCAACGTCACAACCTACTTTGAATCCTATTCAAAAATAAAAACACTCAAACCAGAAGTAATGGTAGACCCTGACGACACTCGTGGTACATCGGGCAAACGTCTCAGTTGTATTATTGTTAAGAGAGATATAGGCGTCTAAGCTTCTATTTATAAACTTGAAGATGGACATACCAGGAGTCTTATTTTTGACAAGGGGCAGAAAGTTTACCCGACTACCCCAATGACAATTTTCTACAGTACTCTTCCATATATATTTCAAATTCTATGAGGTTTGACAGAAAAGATATAATTACATTCCCTCTCTCCTTGTATATGAATTCATGGACACTTTTAGTCGCGTGGATTTGGCCAAGATTGGCCTTGGCCTTCAATTAGACCATGTGGAATAAGTCACGACACAGCAACACGTATGATTGCGTCGAGGAAGTTAAATCTGTAATTGATGACTTGGAGTAACAATTCATGTAGATACTCATGCCCTACGAACGTGGCTCTCATTTCATGGCTCACGGAACAAAGATGTTCCATAAAACCTCTTCAAGTGCTCCGCGAAAAAATCAAATATACAATTTTCAAAATTTTCAAAAGAAAACCAGAACAATGCAAAATAATTTTTGTATAGAATTGTAGTCAGAAAACTCAAATAAAAATTAAATTGTTAGTTATGCGCTCGTGTATGGTATCGTAAACTTAATACACACCTAACTGCAACCTTACTGAAAACGAAACAATCAAGAAAACTACTTAACAATGAGTGTCAGGCGAAGGGTCCTTTTGGAATCATTCTGGATTGCAGTTAAATATGAAAACCAGTGTCTGGGATGGGAGGGTCATAATATAAATATATTATTATTATTTTCCATGTCAAATATTTGCGAGGCAGGATTTTCATCGACGATTTTTGATTAATTGATTGTTTATTAATGTCATACTTAGAAACAATACGCGGGTTATTGACGCATTCCAACGATGGTTATTATTAAAACAAAGAAACCCGAGAGACTGAGAGGTTTAGAGAGGAGATAAGAGTAGCTTCTTATCTTTAATTGGTTCCTATATTGCTGAAATCTACAAAGATTACTAAGCTCAAATCTGAGGATTTTTTAAAATATTGTAAGTATTTGTAAAAAAAGTATATAAGAGTACAAAGTAAAGTATTTTTAAAGTATTGTATAAAGTATTAAGTGATTCTTAAATAGATATGTTTGCATCAATCAATATCGGTTTTTTATATTCTTTTTGACCCCCCCCCCCTGAGCTTCTTTACAGCTCAGGTTGTATTGTAAGTGTTCCGCGGAAAATGCTAATGTCAGAGTTAAGTGTTTTCCGACTTCAAAAAGATTGAGAACCAAAGGTCATAGCGGAACAACTAAAGTTCTATTTCACACATACTCACAATAATTAATTGTAAACGAGGTTAAAGAGTCAAGGCAGCTTGTGAATTTACATATTGATTTTGTTTCCTTTCAACCATCATGTTTGGTTGTTTTAGGAATTGCTTTAAACGCATTTCATTTATAACATATTTATATCGAACGAGATGAATCTGAGAAAAACTATACGATATGAAATAAATTGAGGGAAATAATTGATAGCAACATTAATACAGAAAATTATTATTTGAAAGAAATTCAAAAAGAAGTTGATTGAATATAATTTTAAGTACATTTCTATTTTTTTTTCCATCGTGAAATGTTTTGGTAGAAGTCAGTTTTCATTAATCATATTTAATCCTCACCTTTTAAAGTTTACGCACAGTTTTTTTTTTAAAAAAATTTTAGCTCTGATTTTTTTTCTTTACTTTTTTACTTGATTTCTTTTTATGGCAATTCTTGTAAAATTTCTACCTAATTTCACTGTTAGAATTGACACCAACAATGTGCATCGCATATCCTTAATTTATCAATACATAATCAAAGGCATTTCATCTTTCCCTTATTAATTAAAGCTCTATTTGAAAGCTAAGATCATTTATTTAGGAATCAAAACATATTAACGATAACAAAACTCACTATCCACGATTTCAATAAGCCTCAGAATTATTTAATGTTTCACGTTTAGAATTTAAAGCATATGAAAGAGCTTTATATGAAAAAAGAATTATATCATTAAGCCAGATTGAAATAAATAGTTTTAACTATTAAAAAGCTCTTACACTGAAAGAAACTATATAATCTGCATATGAATACATGGAAAAGGAAGAATCTTTCGTGTCTGGAACAATGAAGGGTTTCATTGTTTAATGGCATGTAAGCATCATTTAGATGCAAGTAGAATTATAGACTCATTTCAAAAGCTAATGCCTAAGCTGCTCTACAAAGATAATTATTGTTATATAATAGTTTTTCTTCTTCAGAAAAATTTTATGCCACACACGAATGTTAAATAAACCTGGTTATATGAGAGTTATGTAGGAAAATTTAATGTATTTTCGGAATTATAAAAACATACAAGCTTTAACTTTTAAAGACCGGTTTATGTTTGAGTAAATTATTGATATCCAACGAAAGAAAATAACAACTTAAAGATACATTAGTAAATTATACAGTATAACTCGTACTAACTAAATAAGAATCATGAAGTTTAACTACAAGTTTGAGTAGATAAGATATTTTCTTAGTCCAATTTAACAATTTGAATGTTGAATTGCTTTTTTAACTTGTAAACAAGTTTCAAAATTAAGTTAGTTTTTGAGTTCACGTTTTATAGTTCAAAAAAAATAATAATAATAATAATAAAATTAAGTCTATTTTTCCAATTTAAAACTTTTATATATAATGATGCTTAATAGACATATAAATTAGCTCTGATTGATTAAATCAATGAGTTACTCAAGGCATTGGCGATTACTTATATATAGGAAATGTTACTTCTTTTTTAAATAAAAATATTTTTAAAGGGGATTTTTGTGAGTTCATGTGTTTTGAAAATACTGGTCATAACAGCATTTTTAACACAAATCGGTAAATGGCTTGAATTCATTTTACATTCCTCGTTGATTATAAAAACCACACACAATGATTAAAGCTACTCTTATTTTGAAGAATTATAAAAAATTATTTTCAAAATTCAGAAGATAATTATACTGGCATTGCCTTAAGTCTGGTGCACACTTCGTTTGAGATATCTGAGTGATTTTGCAATCAAGAGTATTTTTTTAAACATTTGTTCAAAGCGTTCATCACGTTTGTTTTAGAGATTTATAAACAGTTATTCATAACTTTATAAAAAGTATTTTTTCATGACATAAATTATACGTATACCGAATATTTTTATAGTTTCTAAATAATTCCTTATGACGGCTCTCCTTTTCGTTTCAAATATATATATATATATATATATATATATATATAGAGAGAGAGAGAGAGAGAGAGAGAGAGAGAGAGTAAAATTCATAAAAAAAAGTTAATATACCATGTATTTTTAAAATTTAAAACAACGTATTTTGTTATTAATTTTTTTTATTTCGCATATATCTGCACCATTGCTAGGAATTACAGAATATTTAATTATTTGAGATAAAATAAAATATAAAACATTTGAAATGAAATCTGTCATAAAATTCAAACTCATGATGTAATTAAATGATCTTTTTAGACTCTTAATCATGAATCCAACAATTAGGGGAGTCTATAACTATGAGATGCCTATCATGAAAATGATACACCATATTAACTACTATGTTCTCATTTCAATAAAAGATTTCTATATTCAAAATGTTAAACAAGGTGGAAAAAGAAGAAAAAATATCATCAGTTTCCTATCGAAGATAATTGTTGAGCACATTTGTTAATTAAAACTGATAAATATTTTCTTTTAAATCTTAATGCAACGTTTTCTGGTTAGATGAAACTGGTTATTTTCTTCTTTAGAATCAGTTATAAGAGAGAAAAAATTCTATTTGATTTTTAAAATATGAAATGAATAATAATACAAATACGCATTAATCTAATTAATATAAAATTCTCATAAGTTCTGATTTTCTTCATATTCACGCGTTTAAATCAAAACAAAAAAATTATATCATATTTTTAATGAAAATTTTAGGATATTGTAAGAAAACAATAATAATACTTTAAAAGAAAATCAATATGACTAAAAATGAAATTAGGAAACCATTAAAGACTAATTGATTTAAAAATAAGTTGAAAAACTTTATTATAATATTTATATCAAAATTTTAGTAATTTTATTCATTAATGTTATTCAAACAGATGTCTTTTTCTAGCAATTAATTCTGGTATAAGCATATTTTCTTTGAAAATTCCTTACAAGTAATTTAAATATCAAGAATGAGTAGATTTCATTACGCAAATTTTATAAAATATATTTTCCATCACTTTCACGAATATCCAGATCAAAGCGCATTGAAAAAATTTACATCCTTAAGCGTGAATATATCTCAGCAATTTATTAAAATTCAGTCGGAAACAATGGCAACCCATAAATCACTGTCAAAAAAATCACCGGGAAGCGACATTGTTTCATATATGGGGTAAGAATTGAACATGAGATTTAATGGTTTAATATACGCATTAAGATGTTGATAACTTTGAAGATAATCATTAAAACAATTAGCTTCTCCAAAAAGATATAGCTGTATGCATCATTAAATTTTTATTTTTGGTGACATTATGCAAATTTCCATACATAAATTTCACAAAATATGACTTCCATCAATTGCAAGAATGCTTTTAGACCAAAACTAAGAGGGTGAAAAAATAACACGACTGTGTATTTATCATCAACGTTCGAAATGACTATTCCGTAATCCACCACACTACCCGGTCGAAAACAAAAGCAAACTTCCCTCAATGTGTTGTGTGGAATGCACCTCCTTACCGAAACACCTTCTTTCTAAAAAGTTCACCACGGATAGACATTGTTTCGAATGCGGGGTGGGGGTCGAACATGGGATTAAATCATCTCTGTAACGTAATCGGCACGTGGCCGATTTTGGAGGGCGAGGTTCAGCTCGAAGATCTGAAGAAGGCTCTTTTCTTTGCCGTTTATGATATGGAAATATATTCGTCTGCAAGAGACGCAAAATGATGGACAATGCTTTAGCTTTTGCGAAATGGGTGGAGCCCCAAAGTATGCTGCGGTGCGATTTTTTTTAGAATTAATGATACGGAACATCATCTCCAGTTGGTTTGCGTTCGCGCTCCTGAATGGGAGACATTGAATAACTGGTCATATTGTTTCCTTGTGAGGCTCTTCGCTGCTGCCCTTTGCTGCAGCAGCCCCCTTTTTTCTCTCGACACAGTTTCTTTCCCCCCTCTTTTATAAACTGAAAACAGCAAGATGTCCGCTTTCCAGGTTTACCAAAAGGATCTATGCACTGTTCAAATGGAGCCAAGTATCTTTTCTCCAACGCCAATGGGCTTGGTGTTTCGGTTTTTGTGAAAACATATCCTGTCCCTCGAAGTAAAAAAAAATTAAGATGCAAATTAGCTTAAAATGTAGTGTTTTCTAGCTTTCACGCAAGTAGAGCAAAGATGTAAAATAAATGTTTCTTGGTAAAGCTGTAATTTGATGGTGGTGTACAATTCTTAAAAATCATAAGTACTCTGACGTTTGTTTATGTAAAGATGTCGGCGATGAATTTAATTTGTTGCATAAAATATACGAGTGAAATGCGTTAAATTGTATGTGTGAAAAGTTACATGTATTGTATAAAAACCATCAAAATCTTTCTAAATAATAACATAGCATTTATAGTTACTATGTTGAACTTTTTATATATAGACTTGTAAATGTTTACTATTGTATTGTTTTGTCTGAAATATCTCTGGGAGAGTATAGTAAAGAAGGTTTTCTTCATGTGTAATAAAATTAAGGAATAAATGCCTTTCTAAAAGTATCATACAAAAATAGTTTTTCTCTCAGCGTAGTAATATAGCCATTGAAACCCACTAACTCAGTTTCATAATTACAATACGAAACGACAATTTCAACAAGTATAAAAGTGTTTGCCATCATTTTAAAAGAAAATTTATTAAGAGAAATAAGATTGCACACAAAAACATTCTAAAATGTTTTGTCACCCTCAAAAAATCACATTGGACTAAGTTTTTCCTCTGTATTAGCGTAGAATTTACTTAGGCACCATTTAACAGATGTCACTGCACATCGGTAACACCAACTTGCCTTAGCAACGTCATCAGTCGTCAAAAAAAAATACTTTTGAGTCACCTTCGCATAATCTATAACTCAATGAGTTTTTTTTAATTGTAATCTATTTCAGATCCTATTTTCATGATAGATTAATATTTAAAGGTGTTATAGACCAAGAAAATCAATTTCGTAAAATCAAATTTCATACAACTCTTCACATACTAATAAGTAAGACTTTATAATAACCATAATAAATGTAGTCCTATTTTTTCTGAGCGATTTAAGGAAAGTTTCTAATAGAACATAGACTGTCTTTTTGCCTGTGAAGTTAAAATTTCTCCATTAAATACATATAGAAAAAATAAATAATAAATTTCGACATGACTTTCTGTTTTCTTTTTTTCTACTTTTCTTTCCATTATAATAAGTAAGATTTTGCGGAAAATATACTGTATTTAATTCCATTTTTTATGCGTGATTTATGATGAGTTTTTGTGCACATGAAAAACGTATAAAAGGGCAGGATTTTACATTTCTTAGTATTTTGTTATTTTTAATAGCTTAGAAAAATATTGATATTCAAATAAACCAGTGTTGATCTCACTTTCAGTCATTTCTCGGAAGAGAATTCTAACATCAGATTTCTAAAACTGTTGCGTAAAATCCTGATTTTCTTTATAGTCGATTCTTTTCTAGCTTCGTCCGAATTTTATTGTGAATTCAATTGGATGACATCGGATCTCGAAACAGCAAATTTTGAATCATTATTTATTATTTTTCTATGAATTCAAATCAAGTGAACTTTCCAGGTAATTCGTCTGCAGATTTTCAGGGAAAGTATTTTTGAACTTTCAACATTCTTTTTGGTAGGGTAAACACGTTTTAAAGAGTCCACACAACACGGACGTCTATCACATGTTTTATTTTTAATGTAGTCACCAAAAATTTGTTCTAACATTTTAAATTCGTTCAATTCAGTCGTTTTGAGACAATTCTTAATTTAGTGTCAACTATATCCTTTTAATAGTTTTTTTTAAATATGTCTTGTTTAATATTTATATACAGCCACTTTTAAATTTACAAGGACAGTTTAAAAAGTACCCTTATTAGTAATGGAAAATGAAGACGGGATAACTTACTGTAGTTTTATTCAGTGATTGGTTGTACTTTTCTCCAAAGTTTTTGGGTAAGATGTCCTTCTCATCTCAAAAACCGTCGTCATTACTTTTCGGTCGATGAAACCGTCTTCGCCTTCTTCGGAGCAAATTCACCAGAACAAGATCATTGTTTGATTGTGTCTTGATTTTCAGTGCCTAAGGATAAATTCAAGTCTCACAGCCGGGGACAACTCGATGCAAAATGACGACGGTAACTATTCGCGGCACCCATCAAATTTGGATTTGGCAGTAAATGGTTGTTAAATCAAAACTAACCGTAATTCAAGGTCAGACTTGTTTTGGCTCCATTTAAGAGATCAATTGTAACACCAACTTACTCTAGAAACGCCGTCTGTCAACCAAAACAGTTACTTTTTGAGCCACCCTTTTATAGGGCATACCATTTACTAATTTGAGTGTCCATTTTATGATTGCAGTCCTCTATAAACTTTCAATTTTTTGAGGATATCACATTTAAACACATCCTTTTCAAAGGAGCCTTTTATTTACTTTCGTATTCTATTTCTAAACAGTGAAAAATATAATTTTTTTAAAAAAATCTAACTCCTATAATTTGTATCAACAGGAAATGTTATAGCACATAAAATTATTATTTCCTTTCAAATCGGAAGTTTTTCTAAAATAAAAATTTGCAAAAAAATAAAAATGCTTTTCTAAAATAAAAAAAAAAATTGCTATCTTATAAATCTAGGAAAATTATTTTTCAAATGAGTTATAATCAGGAGAAAGGAGGTTATAAATTCAATAAATAAATCCTACCAAATTTGAATATTTTTAATACATTTAATTTAGATTGTACGAGGGGATGTCGTTAAGTTGCAATTATTACTAAGAAATAAGTGAGATATATGAATAAAATGTATTCCTCAAATTAATTTATCTTTATGTACATAATATTGTAAATTACAGCTCTTAATGTTGATTTGTTTAGTTTGAGGTTGATTGAAGTTGCCCGAAGTGTGGAGAAGATAGCACATTCAATTTGTTGAGTTCTACAAAGACAGCCTTCAAAAGGACAAGAAACGTTGAGGAAAAATGTAACTCTGGATGGTGACTATGTAGTAAAGTCGTAATAATAATGAATAAAAGCTAAGTTTATATGTTGGTTATTTTAGTAATAATTAAAACTTTATCATATATCCCGGGATAATAATTAAAATGTTACGATATTGCAGATATCTTCAATTTACTGTTTACTGAAACCAAACAAATCAACATTAATAGCAGTAATTTACAATATTACGTCCATAAAGATAAATTAATACGCAGAACAAATTCTATGTTGCTTCTTTTAGTAGAAATTAAAACTTAACAATTCCTTCTCATTTAACCTATTACAGAAAAAAAAATCATTGAATTTGCAATATAGTAAAATAAAAAAAAATTAAAAATTATATATCCGAAAACTTTTCAGATGATACAACTTAAAGGATATTGATAGTTAAATTATTTCTGGGAAAAGAGAAAAACACACGTTTGAATAAGCAAATAATTAGCTGAAAAAGCTTAGAGCAATTTAAAACTTTCTTAGCCCGCCCTGTTAATTTTCACCATTCCTAATTGTATTAGCTGTTTGTGTCTCTGTGTATCAATTGAAACGAATTTAAATACAAATTAATTAGTTATCAAATGAATTAAAAAATTAACTCAAAGTTAAGCGACATATATATATTTGGAATCGTTATATAAGCATTTTCACTATATAACGAGCTACATCATTATGTAAACATATCGTTATGAAAGTGCGTATTCACTACATCTTCTGAGTTATTGTTTTCTTTTTTCTTTTTTCTTACAAACAAATAAACATAATTTTTTTAGTGAATTCGAATAATAATTAAGTATAGAATGATTGATTCTCAAAAAATTTGTTACAAAAAATTTATCAAATGTTTATACAGTTATTTTATATTCTAATAAAAGTTTGTAACAATTAGCTGTGCGGAATTTATTCTCGTAAATTGATATGAAGGTCACTATTATCAAAAATGTTTATATAAAACGTTTTTTAAAGGATTGTTAACTAACCATTAGAAAAGTAATTTTGCAATGAATTATTGGTCAGCTGGAAATAGTTTTATTTTTCTCTTCTTTGCGTTTCATTCCTACGCGTTAGTACACATTTTTACAATATCTTTGTTCCAAGATCTAAATATTTTCTATATAAATAAGATAAATCTTCTTAGTGATAAATCTGAATATTACTACATGTCGTAAATATTTTATCGAAATTATAATTTGCTAAAGAAATTATTGATTTTCAATATTCTTTTCAATACACGGATAAAATTGAAGACATTATCTGACTTGAAAAGAATAATGAGGCTTCTACGAAAAAAATATAACCTAATAAAATATGTGCTTTCTTCAACTATATATTTGCCAAATTAATTTAAAACTTCCATTTATTGAATTTTACAGGCAATTTCTTAAAACTACGTGTATAACACAAGCAAAACGTTTTACACAAAATATTTTAAAAAATAAAAAAATCTTTAGTAAAGCATTTTTAAAATTTAAAAAGAAGCAAAAAGCTCTCTACTGAATTCGTTAATTAAGCATGATTAGCTTCTATTTGTGTTCACAAGAGTCTTTGAAGAAGATGCCATCAACTCAAAAAAAAAAAAAAAAAAAAAAGAAACTTTAATTTATCAAAAATATTGATAGATTTGCTGATTCTACTTCGATAATCAGCAAGCCTGTCGTATATATATATATATATATATATATATATATATATATATATATATGTGTGTGTGTGTGTGTGTGTGTGTGTGTGTGAGAGAGAGAGAGAGAGAGAGAGAGTCTAGAAAATTATTAATTAGAAAAAGTAGAAAAATAAACAAAACAACAAGAAATTAGAAAATATGAAATTTGAAAAAAATAATTGAAACACTTGGGAAACCATAAAATTTTTAAAAGACAAAATCTGTCTGACCATTGTAACAGACAGATTTCTAGGCTGGGTTATTCTAGAATTTTAAGCCTAATTATTTCCATCAACAAAATATATTATTAAAAAATGGTTATTCCCCTAAAGATATGAATTGAAAAAAAATCTTTAAACTAAAATCCATTATAATAAAAATAAATAAATAAAAAAGAAAACACACAAAAGCCCCCCAAAAATCTTTAAAAACCAAAACTAAAGCATAAAAATTTTAAATCAAAGAACTTAATCAAGAAGAATCACTTTAAATCAAGAACAAAGCAAAATCAAAATTTTCCAAATCTGACACTCCACGTGAATTAATGTTACATACAGGAATACAAATGAATGAAAACAAATCTAGAAATTTATATATATATATATATATATATATATATATATAAATGCAAAATTAAGAGCATTTGCAAATAACTATGTCTATTTTTTTTCAAAAAGTATTGAACCGAAGGTTCTAATTATGCAAATATTAGGAGTCGAATCCGTAAGCGTACACGTGCGTGTCTGTGCAGGAGTGGGATGCATAAGCGCACGAATGGTTGTCGGAGATTTGTGTGATGGTGCTCCACTATGAAATTCTCCGTGTTCCTCGTAAGTGATGGATAAATTTTAAAAAGTGGCAGGTAAAATGAGTCGCAACGAACGTATATGATGTCGATTTGAGAAAGAAAATTGTCAATAGATTGGGAGCTGGCCAATCACAAGCGCAAGTAGCTACAATACTCAATGTAACGCTCAGTCTCATCTGCAATTTGTAGAAACAGTTTAAGGACACTGGATCCATATCGAGAAGACCTGGACAAGGTCGACAAAGATCCACAATGATGAATAAGGATCGTTATTAGAACTTTCAGTGGGGCGACATTGGGCTGTTACAACGTCACGTGAGCTGCATGCTGCCACTAGAACCCGAATTTCACAGTCTACAGTTACGCGAAGGCTGCATTAGAGAGGGTTTCAAGCAAGAAGATCCGTTGTTTGAGTCCCACTCATCGTAGCGCACAAAAGACAACATGCGCCTCAGACAAGACTTCAATGGAGCACCGTGCTTTTACATATGAGTCGAGATTCAACCCGGACATGAATTATCAGCGCATGTGTATCAAAAGAGATCACGATATCATTCCTCCTTCATCATGGAAAATTATTATTACGGTGTTGGAGGTAATAATGGTTTGTGAAGGCATTATGTTGGACGGCCGTACATAACTGCTTGTTTCCGACAAAGGCTCCCAGACTGCTATGAGGTATAGAAAGGAGATTTTAGAACTCTATGTATGACTTTTAAAGGTCGCAGTCGGTCCTGGGTTCCTGTTAATGGACAACAACGCTCGTCTACATAGGGCTCGGCTGGACGACTATTACCTGGAAAGTGAAGATATTCCCCGCATGTATTGGCCAGCCAGATCTTCCGACTTTAACCCTATAGAGTATGTCTGGAATGCTCTTGAGAGAGCAAATTCTTCTCGCCATCGCCCTAAAAGTACCATACCGGAGCTAAAACTGCCTTGTGCAGGAGTGGAATCGAATACCACAAAGACTCCTCAACTGCTCACAGTATGCCGTAACACTGTGCGAACTATCTGCCTGTAAAAGGAGAACATACATCACATTAGACTCGTTTTCAGTTCGATATCCCAACGTGGATTTTGGACATTTCTGCTCTATGAGCTTTACTGATAATCATAAGTACATAAGATGGAATTTGAATTGTACGTCTCTCAGATAGTATTCACGTAAATGAGAAAATGTTTTTGAATCTTTAAAAAAAATCTAGTAGGGTCACTCACAAAAATTTGATATTTCTAATCGTTGTTGTAAATATGTCCATTTTGGTTAAATTCCATTGTCTTTTCTTTTTTAATGTTATTCTTGCTATATTTAAGGCAGTCTTCCAAAAATTCATTATAATTAAAATAGAAAATACGAAAAACTTTTATGTGCTCGGGTTTAAAATTATGTATTTATATATTAAAACTTATTTAACCGTTAAGTTTTTTTTTCTTCTTTCAGATATATCTGAGTGGGAAAATTCACGTTTAATACAAGTATCTCTATCGATGCTTAAAAAAAGTGTGGCAATGCAAATAAAGTTACACGAATTTGTAGAAAAAAATTATACTTAAATTTATTTCATTCTTACTTTTATACTAACTTTTAATTGCCACGAAGCTCACAAGCACCGTTGGCCCTGAGGTAACGCGCTTCAAAAACCCAGTACTGACTACATTAAAAATTCACGCTAAAGTTTTGTTTAATTGTTCTCTGTTAATTGTTCGACTATAATTTCTAAGACCTTCCAGAATGTTTTTTATGTTTCCAGAGCAGTATTCTGGAACATTCTCATTTAATATATTAACCCATGTGTTCTCAGCCAAGTGTAGCTGCTCTTAGTCTGTGAATAAATCACATTACTCAGATATCTATTGGGTGTTTAATTCAACCTACTCCAATATCTACGGAACAATATTCTATTCTTACTATACATTTAGTTTATGCTTCTTTTTAAAATTTATGAAAATATTTTTTTTTCGAGAATTCTTGTTCTTCATACGGTGTGATTCAAAAAATACCCCTGTTGGATGACAGATAGCATTGCTAAAGCAAGTTGGTATTACCTATGTGAGCTTCTATCTGTAAAATGGAGCCAAAATAAATTTGACACTGATTAACAGGTTAGTTTTTATTGGTGCCATGTCGAGTTGTCGTCGGGAATGAGACCAGAATTTATCATTATAATCTAGAAACCATTCTATTTTCTGTATCGACTGTCATTTTAATGTAAATCATAGAATCTAAATTTTTACTTAAGCTGAAGCACTGGCCAATTAATTAAAATAATCAGTTACATCCAAAATATCTTTATTTATACCTCAAATAAGTGGAATGATCTCCGAAGTTTATATTCTTTCCGCAAGTATTAACAACTTTCATGATCTATCAAAGAATTCTCTTACCGGGATAAGATGCGAATACCTCTTGCAATTGCTTCGACAGCATTGAGCCGCCCTAATCTCATAAAATCTGCTAAACACATCAAAATACTTCCACGCACATCGCACTAACATTCTTCTCATTACCAGAACCTTAATTATTTCAAATAAATTATCTGTCACTTTTTTTATACGACTTGCTTATATCTGTTCATTCCACTTCGAGATTACTTAATTTGCATCAAGTTCCATTTGATTGAGAAGAAGCTGGGCACTTAAATAATAATTTGGAAGGAAACCCCAGTTGTTAGTTGAAGGGAAATATAAATCGTGAATATCCCATGATAAATTCAACAATCGAAATAACAGTTTGCTTCCTATGAATCAGCTCCAAAGAAACCGAAGCGGTTTCATCAGCCGAAAATGCTATGCCGACGATTTTTGGGGATGTGATGAGAATACACACTACAGTTGACAATACATACTACATCAGTTGACAATACATACTACATCAGTTGACAATACATACTACAATGAATTATTCCTAGCTTAAGTACTCCCATTCCTAACTTAAAAACTTTTTGAGCCACCCTCATAAACACATTCAAGCGGATTGTCGAAGTATATTGAGTTGATACAATCGCCATAATGATGGTTGGTCATAGATTGGAATTTCTATTCCACTACTGAGATCATCGCAAGCAATTATAAAAGAAGTCTCACATTACTTCTAACTAGACCATAAAATAATAGAGTAGTATGGGAAGAAAGAGTGAGATATCATTCAAATGTCCTGATTATTACCTGAATGTAATTCAAACCTCGATCTTCGTGTAGATCTGATTCCACGTTAATTAAACAAAATAAAAACGGAACATATGCAGAGATGTTCCCTTTTTGTTCGAAAGGGGCAACGGGATATTGATTTGGAAATATTCTCGCGTGTGAAAATGAGTATTAGATAAGTAAAAGAATCAAAAGAATACTTTTTTAGTGAAAAATACGTGAAATATAATACAATTGACCCTTTCTTTCTTCTTCTTTTTTTTAAAAAGATTTAAACGTGTTTAAACCACATATTTTTTATATATGTAGTATTCGTAAATATATCGCTTGGTCCTATATGACTGCATTAGAAGAAAAGGCGAAGTATGTACAACAAATTTAAATGCGGTTAATTTAACATTGTATTCTGAAAGTTTTTATTTATATACATTTATTAAACTTTTCAATTAAATTCAAAGCATTCTCTCCATTTTTGCCTTCAACAGAAAGGTAATCTTTATCAATTAAATTTAAATAATAGGTTAATTCCAAACTTATCTGACAGTATTTACATTCACCAGAAAAAAATTTTATCGTAAAAGAACAATTCAAATTCTAAATCTGTTTCAAACATTTAATTTAAGTTCTGCAATGGAAACGCTTTGTAACTTTAGAATTATCTAAGTAGTTTTATGGTACCTTACGAACGAGGTAATAAATTGTAAAATATTTACCTGAAATAAATTTGATTTCAAGTATCGATGTGTTTATTTTTGTCCCCTACTTTGTGGAAATTTATTTGTGATAAGTTTTGCTCATTTTGCTTCAGGCAAATTATACCAATAATGGCGAATTTAAAAAGCCTCCTTTTCGTGAAAAATCAATTAGTCTGGAATTAACTAAAAGTTTGTTAGAAAAGATTTTCAATCATTTTTATTTATTGTCGTCCGTATAGTTGTAATAAAATTATTTAACCTTTCAGAGTGCGCCTTAGATAGTTTACGAGGGGATATCGTAAAGTTTTAATTATTACTAAAAAATAACGGAGATATCTAGATAAAATTTATTCCGAATTTTGTTTCATTCTTATGTATATAACGTTGTAAATTACAGTTTTTAATGTGGATTGGTTTGGGTTTCAGGAAACAGTAGATTGAAGTAACTTGCTGTATCTAGATGTCAGAGTTCTATATAGAACTCACACATCTATCATCACTCTGTTCTATATAGAACTATTCTATATAGAAGTTATATATAGAACTCTGACATTGATCATCGTTGTAGAGCTCAGAGTAAATATCTACTCTGAGTTCTACAACGATGATCTTTCAGAGGTTTAAAAAAGTTGGGAGAAATGTATAACTTTAAATGGTGACTGTGTATAGAGAAGTCTTATAAGAATAATAATTAAAAATTAAGTTTCTATCTCAATTATTTTTAGTAAAATACTAAAATGTTTTGCTACACTCTGTAGTGATAATTAAAACTTCCCGATACTGCTGGTTACTGCAATCTACGACTTCCTGAAACCAAACAAATCAATATCAATACCTGTAATTTATAACATTAGGTACATAAGGATCAGTTAATATGTAGAATAATTTTTATCTCGATAACTTGATAATTTTTTAGAAATAATTAAACTTGTACGATACCTCCTTGTATTTTCTCATTTCGGATGATTGAGAGATTAGCATTCAATTCCGCCGATAGATTTGGCATGAAAAAATGGATATTATAATACACGTTTAACATGATAAAATCTCAGCCTTTATATAGAATGATATCGAAGGCTATGGAAGGAAAGATCAGCTCACATTTCAAAATTATTTAAATTTGGCTAAAATTATGAGATCGATCGTCAAAAAATTATTGCCCAGATATTTAGAAGCAAATTAAATTAAGCAAACGAATTAAATTTTGGTCACATAAGACCAGATGTTATATAATACCTTGAGCATATATTTTTCAAATGCTCAATTTTTTTAAAAAAATGAATATAAAACATACATAAAGGGTTTAGACAAACCCTTTGCCATTGTCTAACAGGTTATTTATAGATAACATAATCTTCTCTTCGTGTTGTGCATACTTGTGATCAAGTTCTCTTTGAAAATTCCATCTCTGTGCGTTGAAAGTGTACTATTCCTTACTTACTTAACTCATAAATCTTTACTTATAGATTGATTGATTCGCTCACGGAGATCGCGCTCACCCAACAAGGATTACAAACTATCAAATCAATCTCCTGTGTAGATCATCTCTCCATACTTCATTCAAAACCAAAAATGGAATTTACAGAAAAAAGTTTATGCAGTAAAGATGAAGTTCTTACGATGAAGCTTAACTTTAAGAGTTGAAAGACTTAACATCTAAGCATATTTTTTTTTTAAACAAAGCAAATAAATTTTTATCATATCAAGCGTGCCAAAGATAGACAGTAATTTGCTAAGTACGCCAGGACATGGAGCAAAATAAATGGTAAATAAACAAAACAGTCATTATTAAGTGATCAAAATTATAGACAATTAGAACTTGTTCATGGGAACAAGTGTACATATATAAAAAAAGAAAGAACTGATTCTCAAAAGAACGAAGTACAACAAATATACATAAACAGAATAATGAAATAAAAAAATGAGAAAAACAAACCCGAAATTAAATCGAGGAGATAAGCAAATAGGAAAATTAAAATAATAAAAATATGACTATACTCGAGAACTTAGTGAATTGATTCTGATTTGGCTGATTAATAGCAAATTGGAATTACACTTTGATATGTTTGAAATGCTCGAAATTGTTGATAGTTCGGGAATTATTTATTGGGTCTTCAATGAATTGTTGTTAAATAACGCTGAGATATTATCCTGTCTACTTAATCACTATCCTTTAGTTTATAGGTTGGAGTTTTATAGTTTTCAATTTCATGTCATAAAATAAAGACAATTTTTTTATAAAAAAAAACTTTTCAAAAGCAATTTCCTTTACTTCATCTTTTACGTTACAGATTAACCTTGAACTATTAGCCTTGACTCCGTTCGCCAAAAATATACATGTAATATGAAGTAAAGCAAAATCAACTCGGGGACACATTTTCTTTCAATTAAATTATCTGAAGACTTCTTAACTATTGGTAGCAATTTACCAAGTCATAACCAAATAATAGTTTGCTATTAGAATCAAGCTATCCATGTTATGAAAAAAGAAGTTAATGACTCAATTTCCTCGGCATCTTTTCATTGACTTAATCTCTATAAATTGAAAACGCGTGATTCAACAATTCTCCTGAATCGAATGGACTGCATAGGGCTACATGTTTTCTGTGACGAAAATATAAGACAACCCACCTTGAGATGTTGCCTTGAAGAAAATTTTTCCCCTCCTTTCAACAGAGACTGTGGTTGGAAAAACCTTAAGGTTAAGGTTACGAACTCCGCGGGTAGCAGAGTTCCAAACTTATTATAATTCAGAGTTCTGATTCCAACAATGACCACTGTGAGAAATAATATCACGGAGGAATACAACACTTTAAATCGATTAAACTTCAAAGTCTTGACAAGATATTGTGTAGAAGCATGATTAAAGGAGCACCAAATTAGGTATCGTCCTTGTCACATGACCACGTCTCGAAATTGAACAATCCATTGTCCTATAAGTTTTTGTGTTGTTCTAGTTTGATGTTAATATTTCACACAAAGGCTAATGGCTCAAAAAGTTAGAAAAGAAATGCTTAAGAAGTGGAATATGTGTTCCTTACTTGGTTTTCACGAGATTGGTAAATATTTTTAGAGAATATTGATATTGGTCCAAGTTAGATTTTTTCGTATTAATAGCATTTGAGCAGGACAACAGCCATTGGCAAAGGATGTCTTAATTTTAAATTATGTTTAAATGAAGAGGACGAAATTTGAGCTAATACCTCATACATCAAATTTCTATATTTTAACTCGTGAAGCTTTTGAGATCTAGTAAGGTTTAACATCCTCCGTTATTCTACGTGATTAATTGATTGATAGATTTTATAGTATACTGAGCCTCAAAGGCTGTTTTTTTACTCTCGAAACATAGGTTATATCCCCTCAAAAATAATATTTTTTCAACAAATATCAAAGAATTCCAACTTCTGCAGAATGTTGTGAACTCTTTTTATTAGCTACTGCAATGTCCAAAAGCTCTTTGAAAGTAATATTGTCCTGTGAGTCTAACTTGAGAAAATTCCAGAGATAATTTCTATGAGACATGTATTTTCTGCAGTTCAAGAGAATATGTTCCAAATCGTTTATACGATTTTTCTATGGGGCATGTATTTTCTGCAGTTCAAGGGAATATGTTCCAAATCATTTATACGATTTTTCTATGGGGCATGTATTTTCTGCAGTTCAAGAGAATATGTTCCAAATCGTTTATACGATTACGGGTACTACACATAGCATTATCATGTAAATTGAATTTGCGTAAAAGCCCTGGAGTTATGACCATTTTGCTGATGATTCAAGTTCTTAGTATTTCCTCCCTTTTGATTTTTGTCCAATTGGATATTATATCCAAGGTTGAGATGTTCCCTAGGATTTCAAAATATTTTCTTGAATAAAAATTGTCATTGGCTCTTTTCATTCTTTTTCTGAAAATATTTGTATTTATCTCATCTGGTGCAATACAGTCGATGAAAACATTGGACTCAACTACCAATCTTGCGAGATTGTCCGCTTGTTCATTCCAAAAAAATTTCAAGGGTCTTGAAATCCAAAGTAAAATCGTCTGATCATGAAAATTTGCTTGAATAAATATCTTGCTGGCAAATCTATGAGACCCGTGTGGTGACCAGGTGTGACAGAATAATCCCACTGTACCTCATGCATGTTGTAAGAGGTGACTAAAATGGGTACCTAGCGTCTGGGGGTATAGCCGGGCACCCAGCCTCTGGGGATTATATCAAGGGACATCGGACTTGCCTTCTTTAGGTAAGTACGGGCATTATGACCTCGAGGAACCCTAGTGATCTTTTTCTTTCCCTTGGGGTTTACTGTCTTTAGTAAACACGGGAGACGCACTCTCCGGTTACACTAGCGATCCTTCTCTATTTTCGACCATCCTTGTCAACCAATTTTTGTCTTTTTTTTTTTTTTTTTTTTCCTTTTTTTTCCAATTTTTTCTCGTCTAGACCACAGTTAAATCTTGTTTGGCGCATGATAGCCACATTGGCTCTTAAGCCAATAATCTTTATATTCACTCACTAGCTAATCTATGAATGACTTTTGATGATTAAATGCTGCAATTTAAATGAGGAGATGTCACAGAGTAGCTTTCGGACAAAAAATTTTATGGATTTTTAAAATGTACAGATTTTTGTTTGATTCAGTTAGATCGTCTGAAGCAGGGGTGACCAAACCACAGTCCGCATGTTGACCTATCAATGCGACCTATTAAGGGAGTGCGGAGTGTAAGAAATATGCAAGAAAATGTAACTCTACAAAAATAATTCAATTTCATTATGCCAAATTGCCTCTATTGAGTCATGCCCATCTCCTTGATGCGGGAATTTGAAAATAAATTTGAATATTTTAAAAAAAATAAACAAATATTTTATTTTTCATATTTGTGACTTCATTTACAATCGATATATACAAATGAGTCCTAAAATTTTCAAATGGAATTAATGTACAGAGTTTCAATCTAACGTACAACTTAAAAGAAATTTCTTAAAGTCTCTTTATTGTACTTTTATAAATCATATCTATCTAAAGACAAATATCCATCGCTGCATTAATCTTTCGTTATTCATATCATTATTGTTTGGAAACTCGACCTTTGTGAGCAACTTTTTGTATAATTGTGAAACAATCTAAGAGTATAACTAAAACCAGAATAAATTATTAACACCCTGAACATTGCAACAATTGCAGTCGAACCAGATATTGCTGCATTAATTTTTAATATTCAATACCAAACATCGTATTGATTTTGTGATTTCTATCGATCTCTTTGTTCTTTCAAAATTTATAATAAAATGTCACATATACAACGCTATATAAGATGTATAAAATAATGTCTATCTATGATTCCATGCTGCAGCCTTTTTATTACAAAATTATAATTTATTGAGTGTTTAAACTACTTAAATATGTTAGCAATATATATATATATTTGGCTCATTAGCTATTGTTAGTGCCTTAGAGTTCGATTTATCTTGTACGGTTCCAAACTACTCATCTTCTTCTAATGTGGTCCAGGGATACAAAAATATGGACACCTCTGATCTAAAGCTTGGTATGCTTCTGCTGCAAAGATAGTGAGGTGACTACTCGTAACAAGTTCGTTAGTGGTTCCCTCCCCCTATATCTGGACAAGATCCTCGTTAAAGACAGCAGGACTCGTGTGAAAGGGCAAGCAACTTTTGTTTCCAATTAATTTTGACCTTTAAGAGTCCGATTCTTCTGGGATCTAAGAACTCCCCGGCATCAGACATCAGATGCACAATTTTTCAGGTCTCATTTCCTGCCATGGTTGGGGAGCTTAGTGACCAATGGCTAAGTTTATTACGTTCAGCTATCCAACTAAGGATTCTGTCTCTTGGTTTTTTGCTAGAGGTAATTCATTCGACCCAAAATTTTCGAAGAGAAGGGACATCAGTGATCTACGAAACGTTCGACTTGAACGTCGTATCGAAGAAGTTGTAATAATTTTCTAGGGTGCGATTTGCACCAAAAATGTCATATCTGCATTGCAACTGTAAGTGCGACAAGTACTTAATCTTATAAATATCAACTTTAATATTTTAAATTAATTATAACATATTATAGCATAGATAGTACTCTCTAGGTTTTATATCATTTAAAGCAACCAATCCAACCAACCAACGAAAGTGGGACCCAAGCAAATTTTTACCAAGGACTGTTAATACGTAGAGCAACAAAGATTTTCGGACATTTCATTAAGTATTTACACTGTTGAAAGCGATAGTGATTCTTGTACAATTATTTTATGCCTACAGCCACAACTGGAACACCTGATATTTCACCTCACAACTTGAAAAGTGATGAGTGCCTTTAGACTCATTTATTCCAACTACCTTGATTGTGGCATTTTTATCGATATTTTTACGATTCCTGAAAGCAATGTCATCAAAAGAGTAGATTAATTGGTTTAGTTGGTTTGATTTAACATCGCACTAGAAGGTATGCGAGGGATATTTATGACGATTCCCTTAATTTTGAACCACAATCAAATGACGAGAATGACGAGCGAGTACATCTCCTAACTTCCTTTCTGCAACACTTGAGAAATTTCAGATCTATTTTCATTTAACGAGATTCAGTCCCTATTTTCCTTTGCGGTTAATTTAAACCTCTCTGGTCATAAATTTTGCGACCATGGCCAATTGGCCTCAGCAACCGCCATATTCAAGATGGAATAACATCATTCTGAAAATAAATAGACTTTGTGTTGAGCAGAAATAGACACAGGATATAATTCGAGCAACCAATCCCCCTCTCCGCACTTAATGTACTTTTTGGAGAAAGGAACTAGCAGAAATAGACAGTTGGGAAACGTTATATGCACAAACAAATAAAAGAGTAAATAGGTGATTAATTGATTGATTATTAAGTCATATTAAAAAGCAACACGAGGCGATTGACGAATCTCGTAATTTTGAGCCTCGATCAAGAAACGAGGACGATATCTAGCTGGCACCCTACTTTCCAAACTTCCAAAAAAGTAAATGAGATAATCCATGTTGCTCTATAACCCTCACAAAGTAATCAATAAGTTTTTTTTTTTTTTTTAAAGTAAATTTTACCTTTCATGTAAAAAGGTGGGAAAAAAGGAAAATGCCAGTAGTAAAGTTTTGAGTAAACTATGTTTCTTATAAGAAAAAAATATAAAATGGTCAAAAATTGCTATTTCGACTAAGAAGAAATCGATGATCACTTGATTTCTTTTAAAATCTTACCAAATCAGTGGCGTACCCAGAAAATAATTTTGGGAAATAATTATTGTCAAAGCAGTGATAGAAGCAATTTCTTAATTTAGAATTACCACTTGGTAAAAAGTAAATAATACGCTACATCATTCTTATTTCTCCCATTTAACACTGTTCAAGTATTGATATAATTCCATCAAGTTATAAAAATTTAAAAAGTATAAATTAAAGTAAATAAAAAATTAAAGCAAAAATTATTAAATTAAAAAAGTTATGATCATTTAAAAAAATTAAGATACCATGAGAATAATGAGGGGGCTGCATTTGTTAAGGATGCACCTCCCCCCTTCCCGCCGCCACCCTCTTCATCAACATATACTAAACCAGAAGCATTCTGTCAGAGACACCAAAGACATTTCTATTCTTTTCTAAGGAATCAGCTTAGTTGTGAGAGAAATTCTTTTTTCTCTTCGTGATAAAAAGAAATTTAAGCATGAAGAGAAAGAAAGTTCTTATCTTTAAAAGATAGAATATCTGTAATAGTATAATAAAAAAAATGATCATGAAAAATTTCAGTTTCAATGAAAAATTTGGGGGAAGTATATGTCCCTTTGCAACCCCTTCTTGGAACGCCACTGTACCAAATGAAATTTTTTGTGCTTTTTTTAAGTAAGAATATATATATATATATATATATATATATATATATATATATTGTATATATAATAATTGGGATAATAGCTTTTGCTGCTCAATATCCTTCATAAACTAATCAATCAATCAATACTTATGTTTATTTGAAGTGGTAATTTCAGAAATTAGCTTTCAAGTTCAATTGTACTTTAATTAATGTTATGTCCGTAAAACGTTAAACAGGTGAGGATCATTTGATGGCATTAATCGTCTGTAATTATACAATAAAGAGATTAAGGAAACAGTAAAAAAAAAATGATTCACAAGGATATACGTAAAATGCTACTCTACCGGTTACGAATGAATCATCCTTCATAATATTTTTAAGCTTAACTGCCTCCAACTTAATGAATTTTCTTTAACTATTCCAGTAACAATTTATTATTTTTAAAACTTAACTCAATTTAGAGCAAACATCCATTTTCATCATGGACAATAGGAATTTAATCAGGTTGAAACTCGGATAGGAGATAAAGGCCCGAAATGGGTTAGGTGCTCCAAAATGAACTTTCACTACGAATGACACGCGTAGTATATCTACTGATATTGTGCATTGTCATGGATATTGTATAATCCTTAAAAATTGGAAGGATTTCCCCCCCTAAAATTAATCAACAAATAAAAATTAACAGGTGTAAAGTCGCTAATGACTTTTTAATTTGAAAAAAAAATCTGAGCTCTTTTTAGGATTACTTAACATATAAAACATTAATCGATAAAATTACTAAGTTTCTGATATCAAATATCACCCAAGTAAGAGAGAGAGCGCCGAGAAGATTATTTTTCAATTTTTTTCATGGTTAATTATTAGTTTGATGATTTTTGTATGATATAAAACTTCTTTATGTGTAAAGCTATTTCTTAACTTGTTTCTATAAATAGATTGTCCTTTCTTTATATTTAATTTGTATAAGTAGGATGTTTTGTATTTCCTGCTTACATGATAACAAAAAAATGCTTATTCATTATATAAACATTAAACATTACATATCTGGAGAAATGCTTAAGTACCCCGTCGTAGTCTTAATATTGTCTTTAAATCACCGAGTCTTATTTCCGAAGTAAAATAGTAAATTATTACCTATAGATTTAAAAATATATTAAATTATATTTATGTATTACGTGTCGTTGAAAAACTATAGAGCTTTCCTGTAACATTTCCTTTTTTTGAGAATCAATTTTATACCAGGGAGTACTCATTAATTAGTGTTAAGAGCAAATGTAAAATTAGTTCTTTCTTATTCCAATCTGATTTACAAATTCGATGTCAAATTTAGATACACAATTTGAACCAGTAGCTTTTGTCGCCAAATGGGCGATAAACCTCTTGCTACTAGTACCTCAACTTGCAACAATAAGACGAAGCTATGCGCTCGTGAAAAACTAAAAAGGAGTTCAAAGAGACTCGGTAGGGGGTCTAAAATATAGAATAAAGAACCGGAGTTTAGAAACACTAAGTTCTATTTGTTGATGAACGGCTCTGTTTCGAAGTGTACACAATCTTCTCTTTTACATCTTTCACTTCATTTTGGAAGTTTTTCTCTTATCTAGCTGAGTATTTTCTCTCTTAAAAGAGTAAAACTAGCACGCCTTAGACTAGTAAACTTCCATTTTAGTCTAGATTAAAAAGTTGCAGTTGGATTCTCTTACCCATGGAGACTTTATGCAAACCCTCAATCGAATTCTAAACGAAGAAATAATTTATGTGTGAGCGCCTATTTATTTTCTAAATAAAACAGCGTCGGAGTAGCTTATTTGATGATGAATAGACGTGTTTCTAGTAATAAAAATGCTTGTGTCTGACATTGTTTATGTGAAATATTGAATATGAAAGGAGCGCCAACGCTAAATTTTTGTTTAATAATAAACAAGCCAAGGATTAAAAAAAAAGACAATTTTCACCTAAATCATTTAAACAATATAAATTTGTTTCTCATAATAGGAATGAAAAGAAATCGTCTATTCATTAAGATATGCTATTGTTGATTTTCGGATGCTTTTCAAAATGTGGGACTGATTACAAACAGCAAATTAGTTCCTACTTTCTGATATGTTTGATGCAACATTTTGAGTATATTCTTGAGCGAGACGTTAGCTAATTAATTTCTTTCTCTTAACCTATTCATGCCTTATTAATATTTATTTTTATGATGTATGTACTTTTTATAATATGTAGCATAAAAGAAACAAAGCAAATTATTATAAAACAATGAATGCACTTAATATAACAAAAACTATTGTTTTTGTTCAGGACAAGATCTCAATCATGTTAATACTAATACATCAATGCTAGGTTGATATTAATAACAAAAAATCTCGAAGGGGAGGGGGAGCAAATATATTTTATTTATTATTTATGAAGGTGATGGTAAACAGAAAATTACAAACAAAACGCTATGTAAAAACTCTGAGATCGCAAATAAGCGCTTTACAAATTATAGGAAACAAAATCAAGGGAAGAATATTCTTAAACATGAAATATTGTTATGCTTTAGTTATCACTAAGAAACAAACGAAATATTTGGATAAAATTTATTCTGCATATTATTTGATTCTTATATACACAATATTGTATCTTACAGCTATTAATGTTGATTTTTTTTGTTTTTGTTTTTGGTTTCATGAAGTAGCAGATTGAAGTAATCCGCAGTGTCGTAAAGTTTTAATTATTACCGAGGGGTGTCGCAAAACTTTAATTATTATTAAAAATAAGCGGCATAGAAATTTAATTTGTGTATATTACTCTTAAGATTTCTCTGCATAGTCACCATACAGAGGTATACATTTCTCCCAGGGTTTCCTAATCTTTCAAAGGCCATCATTATAGAATTCAGCGAGTAAAACATTTATCGTCCCTCTACTGGCTTAATGAAACAAAATAAATTAATATTAATAGCTGTAATTTACAACATTACGTGTATAAAGATGAATTAATGTACAGAATACATTTTTATCCAGATATCTCGTTTTTTTCTCAGGAATTGTTAAAACATTACTATACTCTCTCATAAGATAATAATAAAGATTTTACATCAAAAAAAAAAATCTACCCATAACGAAATTAAAGTTTTTTTGATTTTGTTTTATGGAAAATTATTCCAAAACATATATTCTATCAAACTAAAATCGGGAATATGCTATATTTATCACTGTCTTTAATGAAACAAGGAAGAAAAAATCAAATAAAAATTCATCAGTTTATGCAATCGAAATTTTTTTAGAATTCGAATTCCTTAAGATGCAATTTATATTTTTCACTCTACATATATATATTTTTAATGTATTCTTATTAAAACTAGTTCGTAATCTATTTTAAAGTGGCTGAATACATTTATTATTTTATTGCAGAAATAAATCAAAAAGGGAAAAAAAAAACTTGTGTCGAATTAACGCAAACTGAACAGTCATGCTCTATTGGGAATACATACTGACACATATTTTTTGAAAGTTTTTGGATTTCTTTCTCTCCCTGTATTTGTGTCCACCTTCAATTCTCAGAACCGCATCCTTGCGGTTTACTATAAAAGTATTTATTTTTATAAATTATACCTGAAAACCGTAACAAAAGTGAAATTGTACTTTCCAATAACCAGAACCATATCACGGATGGAGAAACCGACAGGCTTAGATGACAACACTCGCATCAAATGTCTCGCTCTCCCACAACCTTGACCTTAATAATATATACTTATTCCAACATTTTCATCTTGCATAGTCTTTCGGATTGTAGAAGCTATGATTTAAAGTAGAAAAATAACTAGTGGTGTGTGTGTGTTATTAGAAGTCAATAGAATGCTTTACATCTCTAAGGAATACACATCCGGTGTAACGGGGAATTTTTCAAGTTTTCTCAGAAAAAATAGAATATGTCTCGGAACTGTACTAAACAAGTCTTATTCATTCATTCAATATTCTGAACTTATTCAGTTTCATTTAATTCTTACTAATCTCTTGCAGGCCTTTCAGCAATTTTTCACTTTCCTAACTTTGCGTAGGTTGTTGTAAAGTGCGAATCAGACAGTAAATTTAAGCTCTTAAACTGAGGGATAGACAATGGTTATAATTCCATTTTTTTTTTCCTTTGAACTTCCCTTTATCCATCTTAACATAAATATAACGATGAATAAAGAATGCCCTAAAAATATGTCCTTCTAATAGTTAAGACATTTTATTTTTTGCGCATATGTCTGGTTACTAAATTAATTTTATATGAAAAATCGATTCAGATAAGGCTTATGAAATATGAACATTCAGATCTGAATTTAAAAAAATATTAAAAAATATAAAATAAAATCAAACATTCATAAAATTTGCTCTCGGTGATTTATTCTTGGCTAACTGTTATAATTCGTTGAAAGATATAGAATTTAAAATGTGTCATTTTTTCACACTATAAATTTATGCTAATGTAGTAAAAAAAAAATTCACTTTACTCTGTTTCGTTTAAATTTTTTTAAAAAATGTATATAAAATGAAACGTTCCAAGCTATTAGACGCCAGCACATACTGAGGCCACGGTAGCCTAGTGATCATGGTCGCAGGAGTTGTTTTCGTCGAGTCATAAGTTCGAGACGTTAAATATCCGCCTTGTAGTGGAGTTGATGCACGCTAAATTTATCAAGGTTCAAAGTCCTCCCTTTGGCGTGGTGAGGGAGTTTGGAAAGGGAGGTTTCAGTGGTCAGATGTGTTTCTCGTCACTTGGCAGAGACTCAAAACTACGAGGTCCGTTGCCAATAGCCCTCGTGTTGCTTCTCAGCTTGACGTTAATAAATAATCACACCTAACACATACTGAAAGAAATAACCACTCAATTAAGATCAGTTCCAAAAATATTTAAGCCACTTATTTGATCCTGAATAAATAACATATGAATGATTTAATAACGCGGAGAGTTCATGCTATCACGTCCTAGACCTAAGATTGGAATTTAGAATTTTTCGTACTATCTCTTAATAACAGCAAAACTAAAAACGATTCCAATGCGCTTCTAATGTCGGGATGTGAGTCAGGAATACACTTTTAGAATATCGCCTCACATTTGCTTTCATTGACTCTTCAATTTCCTGTTATTTCTGTGGTCGCGAGAGTTACCAGTGGTCATGGCCGCGGACTGGTGGCCAGCATCTTATTCGTCGAGTCGTGGGTTCGAGCCTCGATGCCCACTTAGCCCGCCATTAAGAGAAGAGGGGAAAATTCGAAAACCATCGGCAAAAATATCGTTTTTTTTTCTTTTTCTTTCTGTACATAACGAAGCAAAAATGTATTAACAAATATTCTTTACTTTTTTTTTTTTTTTTTTTTTTTTTTTTTTTTGTAATTTTACAGAAAAAAATAATTTCATTTATGGAAATCGTTGAATAAAATTAAATAATCAAATTTTAATGGTGTTTGAATAGGTATAGAGTCGCGTTGAAAATGAAGATAAACTTTCAACTCGTATAGTCAATAGTTATTCAATAGTGCCATAAAGGAGAAGGAAATGTGACAAATTGTGTTTGGAAAGATTATAATTGTTTTTCTCCTCAAATTTGCTTGGAGTTATTATTTAGCAATGGAATTAATTAGAGATAAACCTTTTATATCTAGACATTTCGTATGTAATTATATAAATATAAATCATTCTACAAAGCGACACAAAACGCACTAAAAAATTTAAGTAATACATCATTTGTTGCGATTCAAATACGACCCTTAAAACTGATTAAAAGTATAACCTCTTGAGATCCAATGTCTCTTCTATTGGACATTTTTATTTTACATGCAGAGAAAGAATTTTCAGTGTTATATCCTAAGATATCCTAAGATCAGGCACTCCATTATATTGGACAGTCCAGTAATGTCATCTATTTAGCAAAACTTGAAATTATTTGGCCGGATTCTTGCTCCACAAGCATTTAAAAATGGCGGACAAGAAGAAAGCGAGAATTGCAATCAATCAATATCAGCAATTTGAATTTAGTTTTATTATACTTTTACAAGTTTTTTTTTTAATTAAAAATATCTAATATGCAATTTTAGATGTGTGAATAATCAAATTATGCTGTATATTTAAACAGTAACACATGTTTTTACTAAATTAAGACCTATTGTCCATTAAAATGGACAGGCTAAAAATTGTGTACTTTTTTAATTTAAAAAAACGAGTATATATACTGTTTTGTATTACTTTTTAGATAATTTATCTCAAATCAAGGGAGAACTGTTCAAAGAATATATTCCTGGGTTTCAAGATGATACTCTAATCTAGCATTACTTTATACATTCATCCTTTTTTATTCCTGTTCACTAAAAGAAATAAAAAAAATTCCACCTGTAAAAGATGTATTTTTGATTTATGCTAAAAAAATTTTAAAAAAATATACAATGCATAGTTATTGGCTCATTGTCTTAGAACATTTATGTATTGTCTAAAATTTAACGCCAGTAAAATTCATATTTTCCTAACACGATACGTCTCACTTAGGATCTTACCCGAAAATGAACAATCTGTCAAGGCAGTTTCAATTTTTCTTGCTTCATCTACAAATACAATTCGGTTTTTTACGAAACAAAAACAAGCCACTTAAAAAATAGAACTAACCGAATATGTAGCGAAATAAACAGTCTAATAAGCGCCCTTAAGGCGACAAGCACTTAGGTAGAGAAAAACCCTTATTCACATAAAGTTTTCCTAAAATAAAATATTATTCAAATGGCCTCTTTTCTTAATTTGTTTGAGGGTTTTGTAACGAGCCTTCTTGAATTTATTTCACAAAGTGACAGCTTGTCATTCCCAGCATCGTTATTAAAAATGCAGCAATGGGAAAGGGTCTACGAGTTTCTTCTCCGAAAATACTTTCTTCCGTCCCCATTTAGATTAAGAAGAGAAAATGATGTACGATCTCTAAACAAATCCGTGTGTCTGAGGACCGTGAGCTGTTTTCCCATTGTTTTGGATTCCTTTAAATTGCTTTCAGTGGAAAAAGAACAAAGAAAAGAGGTATTAATGAGTGGAAGGGGACTGTCATCCATACATCACGCCTTCATTAGAAGAAAAGGTGTTTCGTCCTCTTCCCCAGCAATAATGAATAGTTACTTGGCTCTTCCGTAGAGAGGAGGATTGAGACCATCGACTAATTGATGTCCAAAGTTTCAAATAACTATTACCCTAGTTCTGAGGAAACCCTCAGGTACATTCCATCATTTGAATAGTGAATCTCAAAGGAATAAGGATTTGCGACTTAAGCTCCGGTCTAAAGGATCAATAGAGTTTTTTTTGTAATATCATGCTTCTCTTAGCATTGAAAGAGGTCCATATGGGAAGAGTTTCTAGAGCTCTGCTCCATATTTTGAAAATTGTTTTCGGTTTTAGAGACTGTGTATATTTGGTAATAGCGCAATACCTTAAAAAATAACTGTAGTTAATTAAAGAATTCCCAGTAGTCACTTAAATAAATTTATGTTTTTTTTTTGTGTTACTTGACAAAAATGTTAACTCTGAAAAGCACACGTTAATTTCTTCGAAAAATAAAACCGCATTAAACTGGAGTTTATAACACATTTAACTTTTAATTGTTTTTTTAGCATTAGAAGTTCGTAAAAGTTTTTGCTTTATGTAGAACGATATTATGTGTAACACTTGAAACCTATATATATATATATATATATATATATATATATATATATATAAGATAAGATAAAGCAATGAATTTATCATTAAAAAACACAAAAGTAAGAGAACAATTAAAATCCAAAATCAACAACAACAACAAAAAAACATTTATAGAACTACGTAAAAAAGATGAATAAAAATTGAGTCAAATTTGAAACTAAATTAATAATTTGAATACCCAACAAAACAAAACATGCATATTCAGACTGGGGACTGAATTTTGGGTTTAAACTAGTTCTATGAAACCAACCTTCCCTCAATGCATCTTGTTGGGTAAAAATGGATTACTCCAAAATTCAATTTGTAATTTAAAGAAAAGAAATAATAAACAAAGAAGAAAAATTGAAAGGCGAGATATCTCAATTATTAATTATTTTCATAAACAATTGTTTTCCAAACAAATAAAATATATTCTTCACCTAAAAACTTTCTAATTAAAAATTTTTAATCAAAAGCCATATATATATATATATATATATATTTGTGTGTGTGTGTGTGTGTGTGTGTGTGTGTGGCTTTAAGAGCCAAAAAAATTATTTGAAAAGGCTTATGTAAAGTGGTGAAAGATTTTACTAGTTTAAAAGCAACTCCAGGTTTAATATTTTGGTGTAATTAAAAGTTTTAAATTTGGAATTATACAGTACATAATTGTTAACTTACTTTTAATTATCATGCATTAGGATTAACTTTTTAATACAGGAAAGGTCAACTCTATGCCGAATAATTTCTTTTATGCATAAATTGTATTCAAAATAATTTTTTGTAGGCACAAACCATGTTTTTCTTATATTCCTGTTTTTACAATTAAACCTGTCTTTGCATTACAATTTTGTTATCAATGATAGCTTACAAAATATTACGAAAATTTCGACCACTTGTTTTTTTAACATCAACCTACTACCATTATTAAATTGCTTGAAACAAGTTGTTTTCTACGAAGAATTTGAGAAGTATGGTATATTTTCATCTAAAGGAAAAAGAAACTAATTACATACAACAATTTATCAAACATCTGATACTAATTCAACTCCTTGGAAGTTGATTACTTTTTTTGAAAAAATCTCATTTCAAACATCGTAATATTCTAGATTCTTTTCAAAGAATCCCGCAGAAGAGCCACAAGAACAAAAATGAAATTCTTTGTCTCTGTATCAGATAGAAGTGCAGTCGACTCATATTTTTAGCTGAACGTCTATAATATCATATCCAATCGAGTCCAAATAATAGAATGAACCTAGATTTCAAATATACACCCGTAACATTTAAGTAAGTATTCTTATAAGACAAAAATGTTATTGGGTATGTCTTTGATACTTACGAAATATATATTGTTGCATTCCATTCTTCAATTTAAGTTCTTTGGTAAATAAGATTGACTTTTCATAAGAAATATTTATTTACTAAAATAATAATAATAATAAAAAAGGTGAACAATTAAAGAAATTCCAACTGCCACAGTTAGAATCTAATTGGTTATTTATTATCTAGGATGGAATCAATAAAAACTTTATTGCGTCCTAACTGTTTCACTCTCAATGTTCTATACCTTTTCAAACTTCTAATAACTAATTAGAGTGAATATTCAATGTACATATTAAGTCTATTTCTCTCTTTTCAAATTCCAGATCAACCTCAATAATTCATTTCCTAATATAATGCAAATCCCTCTTTTAGCCAAAAATCAACGTAGTTCAGCGAAATTTATTTTCGCCCTAATATTTTTCATGACAACGTCTAACACATAAAATAAATGTGCATTAAAATACCCATTGTAGATAAACTTTTACAAACAATTAAGAACTATACACTCAGCAGTTTCATCTCCGACAAATACCTTAATTAAACAAATCTGAGCGATCAAATTACAAGAGCGATAAACTGCAAATACAACACAACGATATCGCTACCCATCGCGTTCGTCAATAAATTTCTAACTCTTTATTGGTTTGCTTTACCACCATGTCCGCTCAATGCTTCGACTGATTGACGGCAATTCTCCCTTTCACCGTCAAAAGTTACTGAATCGAGAGAATTGAGTTTTCTTAGGCGCGAATAATTGATCATTTAATTCAGTTCCGTGCACGAAATACTGGATGATTATTCCCGTAGGTTTGATTCCGTCTATTGTTACGATATGAAGAAAGAAAAAAAAATAATAAAAATAAAGAAATGCAAAGAGTGAAAAAGAAAGAAACTCCGCGCGATTTGAAATTCAAATCTTTGAAAGCGAAATAAAGAAGCAACACTGGTAACATGATAATGAGGGTCATAAACGTCTTTCTCTGTCTCATCTTTTTTGATGCTCTTTTTAGCGGGGCTAAAAAACAATAGCGACATTTGTTCTTTTAAGAGAGAGAAGGCAAGGATACAGGGGGCATGTACTTAATGACATATTTCTTAAATCGTTATATGTACGACGTCAAATTCTCATGTTAAATGCTCGAAACGGTATTAATTTTATGGTTTTTACTACGCCGCTCCATAAAATGTGTTCTTTTCTTGCTGTTGAAGCAAGACCCCCCACTATTTAATGATTTTGTTGGTGCAGTGCTAATGTAATTTAATGACTTATTTCCAATTAAATTAGGCAGTGTAGTGGAAAGACAGAAGCACACTGTGAAAATTTTTAATTTACATCTTTTGCTGGTCGCGATTTCTCTTGTGTCTTCAGTCATTATGTAAGAGTAATTATCGGTCAGACACAAGAGGAGTGGCTTCAATAAGAAAAGCGCAGATTTTTGTGCAATGCCGTGACACGGGAAACGTGCCACTTTTTCTTTCTTTTTTTCTTTTTTTTTGTAGCAAGCCTTCTCCCCCCTTTTGCTTGCTCCCCAGGTTTTCAACCCCCTCTAGTTTGTACGGTCGAATTTTTCTTCCTTTTGAAACGGAACTGTTCTCTATATTGTTATCGCTGTGAGTGGACCCAAAATCGGAATTTCTTTCTGTTCTGTTCTTTTCCTTTTTTTTTTTAAATTCTTTCCTAACAATCGGAAATGCAGCTTCCAGATGGACATTTTCTTTTCGGGAATTTCTTCTTCTTTTTTTTTATTATTCATTCTCTCCCGCGCTTACCATTCTTTAATGTATTTGCCGCTCATCAAACTTTTTCATCTCGTTTTTTGGATGTTTTCGCGAAAAAGGAGCATTCTTTTTCTTTTACTTGCCCGAATCCTGTTGTATTTTTAATTGTTAATTTGAGTAGCGCTGTTTTTTTTTTTTTTTTTTTTACTTTTCTTTTTCTCTCTCTTTTTTTTTTCCTTTGCGTGCATAGAGAAAGTGAAAGGGATCGTTACACTACTTCGTGAAAGCGATCCGCAATTAATATTCATTTATTTTTCTTTTTTTCCAAAAAATGGCAATTTGAAACAATAAGGAATATGAATACACACAATACCTTAACAGTTTTTTTCCCTTTTACAATTTAGAGTTCTCTTTCAATAAAGGAGATTTAACAACAAAGGTAAATCGGTGAAAAATTTAATTCATAACACTCGCTTGAAAAGAAATTTGTTTTTTTAATGCTAAATAATTTTAATTTATGTGCTCAGTAATTATCAGCATCAGTTATAAGTGTTCGTACGCTCAGTTATGCATTCAATTACTAGACATTGATATTTTCAATAAAAAAATGAACAAAAAAACCTAATTCACTTCAATATTTTAAAACAAAGTAATTTATCTTATTTTTCTATAATTTGCTGTTAGTTAAAGAATATCGGTAAAATTAATTCCATAATAATAGCAACAACCACGGTAATCAAAATCATTCTTTAAAATGTGTTATATGTTTTCTTTATTAGGATATATTAAATTGATAACTTTGAAGATGTCATATATTTTTCGTAGAAATTACTTTATACTGCAATAATAAAATTGTACAAAATAAAAGATGAAGAATTTTTCTAATACAAGTACCGAATAATATCGACTGAGTTATGGTAAGTATTCTTTTTTATTTTATAGAATCTTTATTTAGCTCTAAACTTCGATTATGTGAACTTCCTTCAACAAAAGTTTTATTGAACAACGCATATTCTACTAGGGCGAGATTTGAGTCAACTATTCAAACAATGTGCAGGTAGTTTAAATTATACTATATATTTTTTATCATAAAGTATTTATAAATGACATTTTACCCATGTTAACTGTCATTTATAAGCAGTTTACCTGGAACCTGTTTAGTATTAATGATGTACTTGTGATCCAAAAATTGATGCGAATTAAATTATCCATGAGGTTAATATCTTAAAATTATTTGCATTTTACAATTGTTAATTCGAGTAGGACTGTTTTTCTCACCTCTCTCTCTCTCTCTCACACACACACACTCACTCACTCTCTGATTCATCAAAAATAGCTTACGCGATTTCTACTAACTTATGTAAGCGAAATTATATACTCAAATGAAAGTTATGCTAGAGATATCTTATTATATTGAACTATTTTTGAAGATTTTTTTGAATTGCTATGTTCATGCGTAGTCATCATGTCAATATTTGTACTCGAATTTCAACACACTTCCTACAATCCGATCGAATTGAAATTTTGCATACACGTTTAACTCCAATGACAATACAATATTATGATATGTTCGAGCAGTGATAGAAGTAAGGGGAGGGGGCAGGGCCTGGACCTAGATCTTGAACTATTTGTCTAACACAATTGAACTATAACATATTGCCTCAACTTATCCAAATCAGGAGAAATTTCACGTGCACATATAGCCCACGTTTAAATTTCTGAACTAAACTGAATTAAATAAATTAAACAGTTATAAGCGAAAAAAAATACGTTTTTAAATCAAATTTATATTTGAATATCCTCCTAAAGATATAAAAAAAAATTGAAAAATAATATGTAATTTATAAAAACTTGAGACGTTAATACTTCTTTTGATCTCATATATAAGTTAGTGGCAATGGGAGGGGGTACTTAATTTATCAGTAATTACCTAGGTATTTTAGTCAAGAGCTGAAAGCTTTAATAAATTTTATGTTATTTTACATTAAAGTTTTTTTATAACTTTTAGTCCCTCTTTAAATAAAAGCTTGATTTAAAATTTTTATTTCCCTCATATTTATTTGAGTACTCTAAACAATATTGTTTATTTACTTTTCTCCCTTTTAAAAGTAGTTTAGGTTAGAAATTATGAAGATGGAGTAAAAAAAGTTTTTTATATATATATATATATATATATAATTCAGTCGTATTATAATTAAGACATAACGAATATAGCAGGTATTAAAAATAGACAAAGATGACTAAAAGAATACAAATGCTTTAAATTTAAAAAAAAAATATAAAAAAATTAATTTTACTAATTATTTAAATTTTAAATGTGACTAACTGTAGCACGGTAAATTTTTACAAAAACGTTTTCTTATCTTATGATATTTCACGCATATTGCCTTAAAAATTGAAACATTAAACTCGCAACAAACTTCAGAGACGAACCTAAATATTGAGGGAACTTTTTTAACTATGTCATGAATAAGAATGCTGTAATTCGAAGTGCAATATTTAACATGTTTCTGATGTCGTATGGCTTATTCCTGATATAAGATATACGATGGATATCGTAAGTTTTTAATTACTACAGAGGAATAACACACACCACACACACACTGAGATATAGATAAAATTTATTCTGCAAATTAATTGATCCTTGTGTACATAATATTGTAAATTACAGATATAAATGTTGATTAGTTTGGCTTCAGGAAGCCGTAGACTGAAGTAACCCGCAGAATGGAGAAGAGTTTCGTTTCCTGAAGTCTACAACGACGGCATCTGAAAGGCAAGGAACGAGGGGAGAAATGTATAACCCTGGATGGCGGATAGATATAAAAGTCTTAAGAATAATAAATAAAAAATTAAGTTTCTACCTCAATTATATTTTTCAAAAAAAATTAAAACTTTACAATACTACGGTTTACATCAATCTACAGCTTCTTGAAATCAAACAAATCACCATTAATAGCTAACATTTATAACTTTATTACATACAGATCTTTTTTTTTTAGAACAAATTTTATCCATATGTTTCAATTATATATTTTTAATAGTTGAAATTTACCGATACCTCCTTATACAGGATGTTTTGTATAGATCCAAACACATTTTCAGTATTAGAAACCATATCAAGAACAGTTTCTTCGACACACATGATAATTTTAAATTTCTAAAAAGAGACTTAGGCATTTAAACGTGAATATATGAAATAACTCTTCCTTAAATGATTTATTAAAAGCATTTATGAATGTATAAGAAGAGAATGTAAAGGAAAAAACCCAATATTTTATTTGTTCGTTTTATCTAAAAAGTAGGAAAAAAAAGTGAACAGAAGCCATGGTAACGTTTCTCTTAAATATGCAAAAATAAATAATGAAGATGTACAAGTATCTTGTATTTAAATTTAGCTTTTTGTAAAATTCAATCTTTTTTTTTTTATTTATTTAAAAGAAATTAAAAATTTTGCTGTACTTAAGATTTCTTTTGTTAGACATTTTTTCTTATTTTTCTTTTTAAAAAAGACCAGTTTTATATACATAAACTTTGATAATCTCTCATTGTTTTAGTTATCAAACTGATTTACTTTTTCTTAATTATGACTTATTTAAACCTCGAATTTCAAATAAAAGGTATATATAAGCCAAATATTCATTTTCCTTGAAATATTTTTAAATGATTAAGTGTGTCATTATCATGATCTTTTTTGTAGATTACAAATAAAAAAATTGGTATATTTTTAATTGAATTCAATGTTATAGCGTTTCTTTTTTTTTAAAAAAAAAAAAAATATATAATTAAGTACTTTAACTGACTTATATTTTTTAAACTTTTCTTCAAAATTAAATTTTTTACAAAAATTCTATGAGTTTGGAGCGAATGTCATTCAACTTAACAGCTGTTCCAACTTTTCTGGGAAATTTCAAAAAATTTCAAATTCAGAGTAAATTTTTATATTACAGTTCGAATTATAACTTCAAAATCATTCTCTCCTTTCAATAAAGCTTTCATGCATTTATTTGCGTTTTGAGCTGTTTTTAATATTTAATACCTGGAGAATTAAAAGTTTTATTTTTACTCAAAGAACAAGAGTTTTTTTTTTCTAGTTTTAAGTGAAACCATTCAGTTAATCTTTTTTTCAAACTAACTTTCACTGGAAACGCATTTTAAGTTCATAAATTACGTACTTGAAGACCTAATTCTAATTAAATCAATAAAACTGTTTAGAAAAAAAAGTCTAGATTAAAAGTCTCTTGTGTATTAAACTTATACATTACGCATATTGTCGAATTAGGAAAAAAATTAAGTAGTACGCTAATGGATTAGATGTTTTGTACTTTTATGTTACATTCAGAAAATTCATTTTAAAACAAACAGTTCTCTCTATAATAAAGCATTATATTCGATTTGAATTTTAAATGAAATAATATGTTATTCGGAGTATTTTTAGAGTTGAATAAATAGTCATTACCTCGAACACGATTATCAAAGTTCAGTATCACCTCTAGGGAATTTCTATCGGTTTCTGAGCTCCCGAATTAAGCTCCAGGGTCGGATTTATCCTTTGAACCTCTCCGTACAAAAGTAAAAAAATGGCGCCCCTATGGAACTATAATGTAAGCGTTTTAAAAACAAGGTATGTGATCTTTTTTTTATATTTTTTAGCATACGTTCAAAACACATCAGTTTAACTCAGTAATTGACACAAATACTTATAACTTTTCCCTTAAAATATTTCAATAAAAAGAAAAATTTAACAGGAATATAATTCTGATGAAAGATTTTTTTTACGAACTTTTATTTCAGAGAATTCTCTTATTAATTCCGATGGGCTGTTTTAAACTGTTACGAAGTTCATACTCAATTCCTAATATAGCGAGATCTGACAATCTAGTTTGAAATGTTGATGACCCTAAATAATTTTTGATTACTTTTATAACGGAAAAATATAAAATTAAAAAAAAAAAATGTTTTATAGCTTTGTTTCGTTAATTTTGCGTGTTCCCCTTCAATTTTTAATCCGTACCTAGGCACAGACAAATGGACTGTTTGTTCAACCCAGTAATTCTCTATTAGCGTGAAACCAATAAAGAATAGCCTATGTTAGTGCTTCTGCTGTGAGTTTTACTAAATCCGTCATATTTTAGAAATTTGAATGATTAGTATTTATTTATTCTGATACTGATCGCAGAAATTTTCTTCAAGTTTAAAACAAATATTTTATTGTTTAAAGCGTTCAGTTTTTTAATTATTTATTTACTCGAGTGGGAATTCTGTTCAAGTGTTACATTTCTTTGATTTTAAGCTATCTTTTTATTTATCAACTCACAAGATCATTTAGTAGAGCTAATAACTTCGCAGTTCTCAACCGCGGTAAAAAAACGGAATTATGTAAACTTGTAACTTGTTATATATAAATTTCCTTTTTCTTCTCCAATCTAAAGTGTGATAATTTCAAAGTCATTTCAGATTTAACGTTCTTAACATCCTATTATATGAAAAAGTGATTAAAGATGGAATCTTCCTATTATAATATGCTGTGAGCGTTCTTTAATACTTCACGTTTGGGACAACGGCCGTGCGGGATTATCGAATGCCAATATAGTTTTAACTGTTAAACCAAAGATAAATCATTCTAGAATAAAAATTTAAATGATTAAAACATATATATTAAAGTGTTTACGCAGATTCGGAACTTGTGAAGACGACATAAATATCCGACAAAATGTTTCGTCCTTGTAGCAATTACAAAATTAGATTCAATAATTGAACACTAATTTATTTGAAACTTCTTGTATTGATAAAAAATCACAGCACATAAAAAAAGAAAAAATAATACAGTACAATAATCTTTAAAACAAGTTATGACAAGCTACTTTATGGCAAAAATGAGCAATATTGCTTTAAAAAAAGTATCTGATATCACACTGCTTCAGTGATTCGGTTATCTTCCAAAAAACTCGTTGTGAATTATGCACAAATTTGTCAATACCCCAGAACTGCATTTTTTGTTCTATTCTGAAAATTCTACAAATTTATCAGGAGCAGATTCGCATATTTCATGATCATTTCTTCTTCATCATCCGATCCTATCTCCTGAACTCCGGCTACTTGTGGGTTCAAAAAACATTTGTGTAATTTGTTTGTCACTCAGTTTTTCAATCACTGTCGCATTTATGTTGATTTCAATCTAGTCTGTAATTGCCGCACAGGGAACATCAGTGAAAGGATTGTTTCGCCCGAACCTACGCGAACAAACGTCTAAATCTATACCAAAAAGCCCGAAGGCGAACGATTTGATCGGTGGCGGATTATAGAATGCGCCCAACCCTCGAATGCCGGATTAAAGAGCTCCTACTGTGTGTGTACTGTGCTAACAAAATTACTGTTGCCTAAATTGAACATCATATGAAATGATATTTATTTTCAGTTTCTGTACATACATACACACCACACACACGCGCACACACACACACGCGCACACACACACACACGCGCGCACACACACACACACACACACACACACATATATATATATATACATACGCGGGCCATTCAATATTTAAACAGATAAATAGCTTTACAGCCAAACTAGTTTATTAAACTAATGCAATTTATTATTTAATTTTCCAAGTGATATCCACCAACTTCTCTGCACCTGTCTCATCCTTTTGGGATTCTTCTTATATCCTCAGGGAAGAATTCTTTACCTTGATCTCGAAGTCATTTCTGTACTTTTTTCTTTGCCCTTCTGTTGTCGTTGAACTGGATGCCACGCAAAGCTTTTTTCATTGGACAAAACAGATAAAATTCCGAAGGGATAAAGTCAGGGCTGTAAGGAGGATGAGGTAGAAAATCTCAATCCCTTTTGCAAACAATTTCCTGTGTCAATTGTACCACATGAGGTCGAGCGTAGTTTTGCAGAAAAAGTAGGCCTTTCCTCTGTCATCTCGGACACTTCCTCTTCAACGCGTACTTTATTTTCTTCTCAATCATATCAAAGCAGTATAGGTTGTTGATAATCTGTTGCCTCTTCAAATAATCACAGAAAATCGGACAATTGGCCCTCGGCTCGTCGGTGACGCTATTGCGATAAATTTTAAACTTTTCCAGCCACACGTAAAAACTCGCGCTGCTCATGTAACAACAGCCGAATTGCTTGTTCGTTCAAGAAAATATTTATATGATGGTTTTACACTTACCGAAAGTAAAAATCAGGTAGCAGAATACTGTTTATGAAAAGTACTTTTTTCGAGCAGATACACCATCGAAACTACAAATGTTATGTTTACTTAGGTATAAATCGAAAGGTTTAATAACACTCTTCTCAAGGTTGCCAATTACCACTTGCGAAAGCTTAAGCTGCCAGCATTAAGAGTTTTCTTCTCTAAAAATGTTTATCTGTTTAAATATTGAGCGTGTATGACCCTCGTATACACATACATACATGTATTTATATATATGTGTGTGTGTGTGCGTGTGTGTAAGAAGTTATTTTTCTCTTAGATACATTGAATCAATGCAATTTATATTATGAGAGCTCGAGCTAAAATAAATCCTTGTAATATAAATTACAAGTGTTAAATTGACGGATCAAGATATTAACACTGTTTGCGCACAGCTAAATCCCTAAATATTATCTGTCATCCTCCTGAAAATAATGCAGCTTGGTGAGATCTTATATTGTTCTAAGTTAATATTGTATCGCCAAATTTTCGCCTAATTCATGTTCACAGATATCAAGATACTCCAAAAAATGCCGGAATCTTGGTTAAAAAATTGAAAATTGCTTCATGATTTTATTAAAAGTTCAGCATTTGATATCATTAGCTTTCTAAAGCTGCTTTTAGTTTCAAGTTTCAAAAATTAGTAGAAAATGAATTACGATGTCATTTCATGTTAAACAATATGTATACTTTATAATGACAAGTAATAACTTACAATGCTTTCTGAGAAGCCCTTTTTTAAAAAAACATTTATGCGACCTTTAGAAAGTAATATCTCCTTTTTTTTTTTTTTAAATTTCGTAAAACCTTGAGTAATTGTTTGTAAATAAATTCGAGAAGCCTTAGTGAGATTTTTAAAAACTGTGAACTGTTAGTAAATTTAAGCACTTTTAAAGGTAGCATGAGCAATAAATTTCAAAGAATATCCACTGATACCACTTGGATTTGCAATGTATTTACCAAGTCCAGACCCTTAACATGTGTCGATCTTTTAAAAAGATATAAAAATAATTATCCTTAGACTCTTTTTTTTTTGTGTGTGTATGTGTAAACATAATTTTGGAAATATGCTAATTTTCCCACTTTTTTCAAAAACTTGGTTAAAAATGTTATCAGATCCCTCAACACTTTAACTGTAATTCCCGAGCAAATTGTAAGGATTCAAATTGCTTATCCCTAAAGATTCTAAATAGACTGAGAGAATAAAAATACGAGGGGGCATCGTAAAGTTGTAATTAATACTAAGCAATAACCAAGATATCTCAATAAAATTTATTCTGCATACTAATTGATCCTCCTATACATAATATTTTAAATTACAGCTATTAATGTTGATTTGTTTGGTTTAAAAAAAAACAGTAGAGCGAAGAGACCCGCAACATGGAGAGAGAAATAGAGTTCAATCTGCTGAGTTCTACAATGATGGCATTCGGAAGCTCAAGAAATCTAGGGATATATGTTTATCTTTGGATGGAGAAGTTTATAATAATTAAAACTCTCTTAATTATACTGCCGGTTACTTCAATCTTCGACTTTCAGAAACTAAACAAATCAACATTAATATCTGTAATTTACAGCATTATGTACATAAGGATCATTTAATGGGCAGAATAAATTTTATTCAGATATCTCAATTATTTCTTAGCAGTGATTAAAATCTTATGAAACCCCCACATATAGATCATTAGAAGAAATTACCAGTTAGCACAAGCTGATGATATGACCATTATGAAAACTTTTTTTGCTGTCTTCAAGCATACAGATAGATTACTTAACCTCAAGAATTTTTTCCTTGAATGTCACCGAGATTTTTAACAGAACATTTAAAAGCGTTCTAAGGACATCATAGATTAAAATTATATGCGCTCTAATCCCAGATTATTTTGATGCTAGTAATAGATATTTTTTATTCACTGAAGGACAGAGGGACAACTTATTTTAGTATAAAATCTATATCTGAATCACTTCAAATGCTGAATTCGTTTTGCACTGGATGCATAAAAACCGCAACCTTTTTTAAGCGCTGAATAAATATCAGAAATTTTCTTACTTCAGTTACATTTTCAACTTTTTAGATTAGATTCAAAGCGTCTTAATAGATTTAAAAACTCTTCCATTGGTATTCAATAGTAAGCTATGGACTTGAAGCGTTACCGTTTAAATGAATTTACTGACTCGACTGGTTTGGTAAAAGCACAACTTTAATATACAAATATATTAGTTGAAATAAGTTCAACTAAATAAAATTACATTGCTAAAATAAATATCCGTAGCTTGGGATCTGAAGGAATACGCGAATCATTAGGTCTGACATTTCTCATCCTGCCTAGTGGAATTTGATCATACGTGCAATTATATACCTCGCTGTGAATAATGTTATAATAGTTCGAATACAGTAATAGTTTGAGCTGCTGCCACAAACTAATAATATTCTATATATAGTTACAGATAAAAAGTAACTAAAAAAAGTTCGATTTTTTTCCTAAATATATTTCACATGGTAAGTCATTTTGTACAAAACACTCACATTACTTCAATGTAGTTTAGAAAAAGGAAGATGATTTTATTTTACTTTTTGATGCGTCCTTGACAAAAAAATTTACTTTAGTTAGTTTGAGTCTAAAATAAAATTCTTTAATTCTTTCATAAAAATTTAAATTACTCATAAATAATAGAATTGTTTAAATAATATAAATCCAATCGTTAATATTTTCAGTGTTTTTAATGTTATGGGCTTCTCAGCCTGTTTTTCATCAACAAGCCATTGTCCTCAAAGAGGCTTGACTCCTTTATAATATGCTTAAAAATTACTTTTGAATTTTTTAATCATAAGGGACTCATTCTAAGAAGGTAAAAAGCTTATTCATAACATAAGACGTATTCATAGCTTTTTTTTCCTTTAATGGTTTATCTAAGTTAAGAAAATAACAATAGAAAATTAAATGAAATAATTAACAACTTAGCACAAACATTTAATCGTATCTTTTAAATCCGTATGCTGCTATCAAACATTAAAATAAATATCTTAATAGCTCTTTCCCATAATATATTCCAAATGATCTTCATTGTTAGAAATGTTAATTTTTTGGACACTCAGTACTGCGATTCATGGGAGTTTTGTTTCACGAGCTCAAATCCCAGTCACTTATTCAGATTTGAAAAAATTCTAAATTTGATAGAAATCTAAGGAACCAAAGTCTCGAAAAAACTTTATAATCCATAGACTCTGAACCGAACGCAATGGTAACGTTAGAAATTTTGTGAAAGAAAAGGAAAAAAAAAATACTAGACTCGTAGAATAGAATTATCCATTACTCATTTCCGGTAGAACAAAGGAAAATAGTTAAGCGTTAAAGTAAATGGCATTTAGATGATTCTACTACGTGAAGTTTTAATTTTGCCTCTTTCAATTTATTAATATATGTACTATCTTAAATTATGAATTTTAAAGAGAATGTTTTTGGTAGCATTGAAAAAATTGAATGTATGTACTGAAATCAAGATGCTTTGGCTTAACTGTGCCAGACTCAAATAAATATGAAGTTTGTCTGACGCAGCTTGGTCATACAGGTCTTTTGCAATTCTAAATCCCTTTAATCAACAAATTCGACATTTTAAATATTCGAGAAGTATACTTCGTAATTCATATTGCTAATATATATTTCAAACATATTAATTTACATACGGCATTTGAAATATCAACCATATTTTAAAATTGTTTTTACAAGGAAATTGGTTACATGCAATAATTTAAAGAGATAAAATTAGTTTCCTATATACCTCTTTTTTTTCAATAATAGTCTACCTCTTAACTAATATTTTAAAAAATATATAATCATTTGGGGAATGTAGGAAAACTGGCTGCATAATTATTCTAGCACGTTCCCTCTATTACCAATATCTAAGATATTACAAGAAAGGAGAAATATAATCTTAACGTAGACAAAGATTTATTCAAGGGAAAAAATAATAAAGACAAGACAGCTTTCCCGCATACAATTCTCGTGTCTTACGTTTCGTAATGCATTTGCATAATTCTATTCATATGCAATTAAAAGCAGAGATCCAAATCCTCATATTGAATTTTGTAAGGAACACTTCTTGGTGTCTTCAGACTGCCTGATGTCTTCAATGAGTATTGATCTTCATATTTTCTTTGTAAAATGTTGATTAAATTATTAGAAAGAATGCCAGACTAATAATATTTTTTTTTTCCTATAATTTTAAACTTATGGTGTAACGCAATATACATTATCCAGATCATAAAAACTATTTGTTAAATTACAATATTAAATAATATTTTTTTTTAAAATGTTGCGTCAAACCATCAGTATTATCAGGATTTTAGCTTTGATTTTACATAGTAAAATAAATAATAAGGCAGACAATATTATTCTCCAAACAGACGGATATTTTATATTGACTCTTGGAGACTTTCGGTTCATATTGTTACATTTTTATGAATGTTTTTCGATTTTTCAAAGTATATTTTTTAATTTAAATATTTCTAATATTAATAAAATTATTTTGAATAAATAATTCTGAGAACAAAAATCACATGATGTATTTAAATTAAAGCTACAATTTAATTAGAGAGATACAATGCAACAAAACAAACGTTATTTGATAGTTTACATTAAAATTCGTAAATTTTCTGCATAAGAAGTTTCGAGTAAATTTTCACAAATAATGAATAAAGAGAACACATTTAAACCTAAGTATCTATATTAATCGTATTTTTCAATGATTTTTTAAAAATTCTCTTGATATATTTACGGCTTATCTTTGTTTATCTCTTAACACTCGAGAATTAATCAAATCTGACAGACTTTAAAGTTTCAGTGGCGTTCTGAAGTATTAATGAATTAAACCTTACCTTGCCAATTTATGGGAAGTATCAATCAAGGCAAAAATTCATTAAATATGTAAGATGTGTGTGCTCAAAGCATCTATGATTTTAAATTATCTTTACTGAGGGAACTTATTTACTTTTTTTCAAAGCTGTTCATAGACAAAACAGGAAAAATGATTTGATAAACGACAAGTGACAATTGCTAATGGTTTCCTTTTATTTGCTGATAAATGTGTCAACACTTTTCTTAAGTAATAAAATTTTATATTATGTAAACTATTACATATAATTAGGTACTCTGAATTTATTAAATCATTAATTTGTATTTTTGAAATTATCTTTAATGAATCAAAAGTTCATTACTGGAGCAATCGTTAAAATATATCATATTAAAATTAAATGAAGGGTGGATATATATATATATATATATATATATATATATATATATATATATGTTTGTATATGTTAAGAAAGCTGTATTGAATTATATTTGAGGGGGGGAATGAGGTCTATTTTAACAAAAAATTATTTATAATAACAGAAATCAAACATCCTTAAAATTAAAACCATAAATATTTTTTGTATACTATTTCAGCGCAAAATTACGTAAGATTAATCTATTCATGAAGATACGATATTTTGATAAGGCTGAAATTGTTTCATTTAGCAATTTGTTACAGCTTTTTATTACACTTTAATAATATCTATTTTTGATTCTTTGGTTGGAAGAATTTCTGAATTTGGTTAGCTGAATGTTTTGTTAAAAAAACTATTATTAATTATTATCTAACTTTTTTTTGGCTGCTATCATGAGACATTTCATTTAATTTCATTCACTTGCTTAAATATTACTTTCCTTATTTATTTAGAGTAAAATGTTTCCTTTGTGAGGAAAATTCATAATTCAAACCTAAAATAAGAAAATTGATTTCTTCTACTACCATTTGTAATAATTTTATTACTAAATTAAATGGATTGGAAAAACAAATAGAACACACATTTATAAACTAATACATTTAGATGAACAACTCAGATTTAATAAATATCCGTGTATGATACTTTTCCAAAGAATGGTGAATTCCATTCAAATATTGCGCATGCAAGATCATTGATTTATCAATAAATTGACATTATTGTTAGAAAACACAAAACGCTTAAAGAAATAGAAAATATTTTTTATCTTTTGATAATTTTACTCGAAAAAATATTTCTAAATTCAAGTTTAGAAATTTGTTTGGATTGCAATACGATGAGAATTCATACCTGAAAGCTTGTACAGATCAATAAATTATCTTTGTAAAAAAATAACGTGATGTGAATTCTCCTGTCAACAGTTCAGGAGGCACAAGCGTATGCTTGCAAATTTTCTTGTTCAGTACTTGAAATTTTTATTACAAGATTAATGATTTTATTGATCTTTACTACATTACTTAACTGAAATCGAAAGTCGTTTATTGCTAGTAAAAATTCATAAGGAAGACACTTTAATCAATATTTTTCGACATTCTTGAAATTTGTAAGCCACTATTATTGATTTATGCAGTTTAATTTTGGAGAAGAAACGGTGTTTATTTAATTATCATTCCAACTTACTGTCTCACTACCCCTCCTTAAACATAATTTTTTTTATAATGACTCTCACAGATCACCAACTCTAATGCGACACCAAATGACTTTAACTTGATTTCCTGGATCCATTTCATTCCAGAAAACTACAGTCTAATTTGACGAAGAGCCTAAGTGGAACAGATGTTTACTCTAATTAAGCAAGAAAAGGCCCAGAGCATTACATGATCTAGAATTACGCTGGGTCATCAGTTTCGCTAAGGCATAGTTAGAGAAAGAGAGAGCGCATACAACTTTCATACTCCCACGGTGTTGGATTTCTTTCGGTTATTGCAATTAACACTTATAAAGGGCTTCGAAGATATTAAGTTCATTCAACTGGGCCTTAATCATCTTCGTCAAATGAAATTTGAGTCTGTACCAGAACCATTTCTGTTCTCCTGTGTTTTATCGTAATATTTTAGAAGACCGGCATTCAAATTTCAATTGCTGAGAAGATTTTGCGAGTTCCTTATCCTTTATGGCTGAGATTTTACTTTTGACCTTTCAAAATACATAGAACTATGTGAATTAAATTGTTAAGAAAAATATTGTTTTTATTCTCAAGGAAATTCTAAGAGTGCTATAAATATTGCTTTTACTTCAATAAAATTCAACAGAAGCTTATAAGAAGTAATACAGTTCAGATTCATCTTTACATTGAATTTGCTCTTCATTATACATTTATTTGAAAAATATAATTAATGTACAGATTTTTAATTACAAATAATATATGTACTTTTTTTTGTAAAAACAGAGTGTAATGCGTATCGAATTAAAAGTTTCTTTGTATTTGAATAGATAAAACATTTTTATTTTTCATTAAGACAATTTTTATCCCAAAATTCATTTTCGATTAATAAATATTCAAAAAAATATTGTTACTGGAGCTCATTAAAGTCTTAAAGGATTTGCATACAATCTGAAAAGAAATAAGTTATTTATTATTACAACAGAATATAGTCAAAGTGAATTTTCCAAGAATGTTAAAAAATTACAATTGAATTTCAATTCGTTGTTTTGAAATTTTCCCAAGTTTCTACATCAAAACAATTCAAAAATCAATAATTCAAAAAATGTCTCAAATATTCAAAACTGTATCTAAGCAAAAAAAAAAAAAAATTGTGGTAAAGATTATACGACAGACAAGCTGTTAACTAATGTTTAAGAATCTAGACCAATTTTTTTTTATTTAAATTGTACTAGATCATTCTTTTGAAAATCATTAAACGTTAAGTTTTTAGCTCAAAGAAATTTATTGAAATAAGGATTTTGAATAAATCGATAATGTGAAAGTTTTTTTAGAATTTTAAACTAAACCGTGTAATTTCAACATATGCCATTGTCTGACCTTGAATTTCCCCAAAGAATAATGCTTTGTTATTTCTAAGTTGACAGATGATTCTTCTTTACAATTAAAGAAACATTGGCATCAAAAAATATTCATTCCATCAATCCATGTCTTCATTAACTTGACACCAACATGGTTAAGAAATGTCGTTAGAAATTTGATGGGAAATGGGTGAAAAAATATTTTCTCATCCATCAAATACGTGTATTTACCAAGGAGGACTCATCAAGAATCCAAATGCTACGTTGTTCCAGTTTGCTGTGGATAAGAATTAAGTCATCTGCATAATGTTTACAACTTCCGCACAATACGTATCTGAGTCCTGATGATCGTAAAAAAAGGGGAAAGGTGTGTTTACAGATACACATTAAAATGATCCTAATGGCAAGAAATGGTCCCGTAACGCTCGAAACTTTACCCTTCATCTACAGGGAAAAATTAAGATACTTTTTATTTTGATTACCTTACACCGACGATGAGTTTTAAAAATGAAAAATAAAAAGACGAAAAATGCCTCTTTCTACCGTATTCTAATTCGTTCGTGCGAAGAACTTTTTTTTTCTTCCAAACTTATTTATCCTATCTGGCATCGCCATCTTTCAAAATAAACAATAGTTTAGGAAAGGAGGATTGCGGTTTGCTCTATTTGTCTTTTTAATAAATGAGAACGGGGACGAGCGGTTGCCATGACAAATGGAAGGACAAAGCGTTTTTGTTTATTCCGAGCCGAATTTCCTGAAAGGTCATATTAAAATGCAATATCTCTCCGAGTCTCATCCATTAAGGAGACCGGAGTGAGATGTAGCTTTAAGTGGTATTAAAGACGATGTATTTTGCATGATCTTCGTGGGCCCATTAAACGTACGGTGCAAGATATCTTCTTTTCCTTTTGTAAGTGGCAGATTGTTCATGTTGAATGATAGACACTGAACTTAATGGTCACCATTCTGTTCTTGCTCCCTGTAATTTTCAGTTACCTTTGGCTCTCCCGAAAACGGGAGCATATCACCTTGTTGGCAAGTGATGGGAGAAGAGATCGAAACTCAAGTACGCAGATTACGGAGGCTGATTTTATTCGAGAGACATTAGACAGATTTCGGTTGCTTGCAAAGATGATTCCGTACCTTTTCCGAGATTTCGCCTCCTCCCTTAATGGCTTAGGGGTAATCAAAATGTCATTACAGGTAGCCTAATGACGAGAGGGGCTGGCCCTACCCTTTCCCCTCGCTTTGGATCTCCCCCCTTCATTACCTGCCCCCCATATCCGACAGGGTGATTACCCAGCACCCTCGTTCTCTTCCGGTTGGATCTAAAGACACCTTATCTTCAGTCGCAAGCTGCATGCTTAACCTTATTTGATGATATGTGAATTGCACTTGGATGCTTGTCGAACTTTCACTGGCCGAAAAAATAAAAAGAAAGGGCCCTCATTTTCCAGCTCCGAGACGCGACTAATACGTTGCGCGCGATTGTTTACTGCTCCGTGTGATCGCTCTAAATACGCCGACTCGCTTTTGTTGCGTTTTTTCGCACGTCGATCGCAATGTTATTAATCACGTATGATTGAAGTTGTCACTGAACGCTCGCGTATTTATGCAAGGGGAAAGGGATCGTCTTCAGTTGTTGTTTTTGTGACGTTCGAAACGTGGATTTGTTTTTATTTATTTTTTATTTTATTTTCTTTTTTATTTCTTTGCGCTCTCTTTGAATTGATAAGTTCGTTTTCTTGCTCAAATAGTTTATGATCAATTTGTTTTATCGAAAGGAACAAAATTTATTGATTACTTCTGAATTAAATTACGATTATTTTCAAGTAAATTTAATCCTTGCAATAAATGTATTTTTGAGTTACAAATAGTTATTCCTTAGACCAGTTCCTCTTAGTACATAACGGGGGAAAACATTTCTCCGAGTTGATTGAAGTTGGGCGCGGAAAGGCTGAATCTGCGTATCAGATATTTAAATAAGTTTTCTTGGGACAAATTTAGTTATTAATTTAAGTAAATTAGAGATAAAATACTTTTTTTATCCCTAAATATACTTTACAAAACAATTAAATTGATGATTTACTCGTTATTGGTCAATACAATAAAATTTTAACTCAATGAAGAAGACTTATCGTCTTAAAAATTTTGTTTTCTTCCTAAGAAAAAAAGGGGGAAGGGAATAAAAAGATAAGTATATGAAAAGAAAAGTGAATGTTTAAAGAAGAGGGGATATATATATATATATATATATATATATATATATATATATATATATATAATATATATATATATATATATATATATATATATATATATATATATATATATATATATATATATATATATATATATATATATATATATATATATCTACTATATATATAAGCCAAAAGACCAATTAAGAGTTTACACAGGGTCAATAGCTTACACGAGGAAAAATATTATTTTCAGAGATAGCTTATAAAATATCTCATAGTCCCTCTTTCATAAATTTACGTAATAAATGGCGATAATATTAGCTGTATTCTTTCATCATTACTATTATACTTAATTTTATTTTTAAGCCAAAGGACCAATGAAAGATTTCAGGGTATCCATTCCCCTCAGGGGCTTGCCTACTTTATGTAAGTACGAGTGTCATGACTTCGAGATATCCTAATGATCTTTTCCTCCCCATGGGTTTTACTGTCTTTGATAAACATGAGTGAAGCGCCCCCGGATTACCCAAGCAATCCTTCTCTATTTTTGGCCCTTCTTCTTGTCATTCACTTTTTCTTTTGTCTTCCATTTTATGTTTAGATTCCAGTTATACATAGTTGGGCGTAGAATAGCCAGATTTGGCTCTCACGCCATAAGCCCAAAATTTCACTCGCTCATTCAGAGGGTCCATAAGTTTACTCGAGAAAAATAATCATTATTTTTGTTTTTAGGAACATTTTGTCAGATATCTCATAATCCTTCTTTCATAAATATATGTGATAAATCGCGATAAGTCAATTTTATTCTATCATTAAAACGGAATACTTACTTTTATTTCTTGATTTGCTTCTCATTTAATAAATTTAAGTTTGCAAAGGTAAATTTGGTTTAAAAATCGTTTTCTTGCTTCCTTTTAAATTTCGAATTGTTTCAGCTTTAGTAAGAGAAACGTATTTCTGAAATTTGTAACAACTTCCAAAAATAAATTTTTCTTGGTTTATTTGATTATGCAAACCCCCTTTTAAATTCCTTAGGTTTCCATTTATAGTAAAAGAGTGTATTTTCGGGGAAATAATTCTCTTAATCATACGTCTATTACACATTTATAGACTATCACTTTTTGTTTTATTACTAGATATAAAGGGTTTTATGTTATATAAAGTTCGTTAATTACTGTAAAAAATTCCCTTGCAGTTATATCTTAACCTTAAAAAGTGTGACTTATTGCTTTCATTGACTTATATTTTTAACAGCTCGTATCTAACGATATCAGGCAAAAAAGAGTTTACTACATAGGATTGAATTCTAAAATTGAACATTTTTAGTAAGTGAAATTTTTAAAGGACTTGGTATCTCGACCAGATTTAACGTGCATAAGCATGGACGTTAAATCTGGTTAAAGCATGCATGCATTCGATCCTAATGCCACTTAAAGACCCACTACAAGGCGGGTCTTTAAGTGGCATTAGGATCGAACCCACGACTCGATGAACCACAGGCCGTGAGTCCGCGACCATGATTACTATGCTACCATAGCCATCTATAATCCATCAAAATAACAATACACATACACACGCACGCACGCACACACACACACATATATATATACCACATATTATATTTTTAAATTAAATTGATTCAAAAGAATATTTTTAAGCTTAATATATCGTCCAAAATAATATGCGATAAAATAATGACTCAATGATAAATAATTTCAGAAATTAATTCTTACTGACAAATCATCTCATGACTATAAAGAAGATCAACAAAAAATCACTCAGAAATATGAGAAGTCTAACACATTTTTAAAATCATTAACATAATGCGGGATGTAGATAATCTGTATTAAAAAAGTTAAGTAGTCGCCGACTGGTCATGGTTACGAGGAATTGAATGGCGCTGTTTTTGTTGATTCGTGGGTTCAAATCCTGATGCCACTTAAGTCCCGACGTATATCGAGGTTGATGCACATTAAGTCTGTTGTGATCAACCTCTTTCATCAACGTGATCATTGTTCTCTCACTGGGATGACTTAAAAGCTTGGAAAGTGTAATGCCTGTTCAGGTGTTGTTCGCGTCGCTGCGACTAAGTCAAAATTACGAGCTCCATCGCCAAAAGCTATCGTGTTGTTTTTAATCCGACGTTAATAAATCAATTAATAAATCCTCTCTGCAGCCACGTTAATTCAAATAAAACAATCACTATATTTTATGGATGTCACTAAAGGCCTGCTGTGTGGCCGGGGCTGATGCACGCGCGTTAAATCTATTGTGACTCAAAATACTCCCATTGGCGCAGTGTGGAAGTTTGGAGAGGGGTAAGTCAGCTCAAGTGTCGTCCTCGTCACTTGACCGAAGCTCAAAATTACTACATCCGTCGCAATTATCCCTCGTGTTGCTTTTCAACGTGATGTTAAAAAACAATCGCAATTTTTTATGGATTAACAAAATCTATTTTGAACTCTTGTTGAAATATTATAAAAAAGAATCCTGACAATTTTAATTGAAACTGTGTAATTTATAACTAAATTACATAAATTTCATATTTATATAAAAAATTACGTGCTTAGGTTTATAAAACAATATTTAGCATTTTATGGCAACAAAACTAAACTATTCTTCTTTTATTCCATTCTTCGAACAATGGCACAGCAATTACAGAACAATAACTTATAATTTAGAAAACAGAGAACTCAATAGAAAAGAATTGAGATACAAACCACATTTAATTTGGGTAGCTATAGTTTCCGAAGAAATGAAGATTGGCTGAATTAGATGAAGACGAATTTATTCTTGTTGAACTAACCTTTTTTTTACCATCTAGTTTTAAAAGGGATATCTTGTTTAACTCATACTGAAGAGGAAATTCGACCTTCGTCTTAAAGGAACGAAACGAACTGATTTACCTTGTATCGGATTACTTCAGTAGTTATCTTAAAGATTACTTTTCTGTGTTCCGTTTATTTCCCTCTTCACATAAAGAAATAAATAATAATAATGTGTCTTTCCGTTATAAAGAAAGAGAGAAATATGCAGACAGAGTTGATTTTCATCAAACTAGTTCTTTTACATTCACTTTTTTATAATAACTTACAAAGAGGAATGTAACAACGTCTCATACGTCTGTGAAGTTGTAATTGCATTAACATTAGAAGGCAAAGAAACGATAAAAATACATTCATTAATAAGTACACATTAAGAAACATTATCTGTCTAATAATACACTCATTTCTTTCATCTTCTGGAACCTGATATTTTCAGAAATGTTCTCGGAGACATATTAAGATTACATTTTTTTAACCCGTCTTTTTGATATGAGACTATAGTATTTTCGATTAGTTACATGCCATTATGGAATTTGATCTTGTTGTCAAATATTTCCCTGATATATTGTAATGATTACACTTAATAGCTTTTTAAAGAAAAGAAGTGGAAGAATTTAATAATAGGGTATTAAAGTGTTCAAGAGATTCAAATAATATAAACTGAGATGTGAATAATTATAAACAGAAATCGAGATAAAATACGGAATTAATCTTGAATACTTAGAAGGATATCTCTTTTTTTAACAAACGTTTACTTCACTTTCTATGTTTATATGTATGCACAATCAAAATTTGTACTTGAATCTTAACCCATTTCCTATCATCCGATCGAGCTGAAATTTTGCACATACACGCATAACTCCGATGACAATTAAATACCTTGGTATACTCAAGCAGTTACGGTCTTGGAAGGGGGAGCAGGTTTCGTAATTTGGTACTTGAATTTTAGCCCACTTCCTATCATACGATCGAGCTGAAATTTTGCATACCCGCATAATTCCGATGACAATATTATACTATAGTATGCTCCAGTAGAGACGGAATGAGGAGAGACCTGGAGACTCGGGTATTGCACTTAACAACGTCCAATTGAAATTTTGCCAATGTATAGCTTACATAATTACTTTTTTAATTTTAAATTTCCAGACTAAAAGAATTAAATAAATATAAGTAAAAAATTATTTAATTAATCTTTTGTAAAAAAAAAAAAAAGATGGACTATAATGTATAAAAATAATTTTTAATGTAAAATAATATATAATTTAATCAAGCTTGTTTTGCTTAAGCAAGATACTAAGGTAATTACTGATAAATTAAGTACCACACAGCTATTTACTTATATGGGAGATGAAAAGAAGTATTAATACCTCAAACTTTAAAAAATTATATGTTATTTTACATTTAAAAATTATTTTTTAACCTTTTAGTCCATTTTTAAATAAAAGCTTGTTTAAAAAAATTTCCTACATTTATTATTGAATAAAATGATAGTTTTAACAAAAAAAAGTATATACTCAAATACAACTCATATAAGTTTCTCTATTTGTAATAAAATTGCGTTATACAGATTATTAAATAAAAGCCTGCCGTCATATAAGTAAATTGATGATTATATTTATGATGTGATAGAGAATATAAATTATACTGTTGCATATAAATTATACTGTATTTTTATAGTAGTTAAGAAAGCCACCATAACTTTAAACGTTGATATTTTTGAATCTCCTTCTTATTTTATATTAATATGACTTCTTACTTCGGTGTTAAAATTTAAGTTAAGAAAATTTAAAACTATCACCACACACACACATATTTTTTTTTTCAGAATTATCGTTAATAAGAAATCCATTAAGACTTCCTTTATTTATTTAGACAATTATAAAATTTTTAAAGAATCATTTTTGTGCACTGACACCCTCTGCACCAAAAACTTAATTTTAACGGTATCAATATTTGATACTAAAAACTGAATGAAAATTATTTCAAAAAGAAATGTCTTTGAATTGTAACTATCTCAGACAGCTTTATTATGATTGGGAATCAGTCCTTATTTACCCCTTTTACTCGAATCTCCAAATAACCAGGATCGGTCTGCACGAACTTTTTTTTTTTTTTTTTTTTTTTTTTTTTTTTTGATTTAAGAAGTGATCTTTGAATTTCCATTAAAGCATTTATTTGTTTTGTCCGCATGTTTTGAAAAATTATTTTCTTTACTGCAATCTTCTAACAGCTGTGAGTGTAATAAAAGAAAGTTTGGGGTGGGGGAGAGATTTTACAATTATTCTGGGCAAACAATTAACAAAACCTTACTTACACCTTTTATCACGTGACAAATGGTTTGTGGTGCTAAGCTGTTTAAATGTAAAATGCAATAAAACAACTTTAAGCGCACTTCTATTATTCACAAAGTAAGAATCTTTATCTTCTGTGAACATGAAGATGGTTTTACTGCAATTATGTTACATTTTATTTCATTTTTTCTCTTTCGCCGGTTATCCAGGATTTTTGATATCCCGGACAAACTCTGGTTACAATTAATCAGACTTAACGAGGTTTTTTGTACATTTTAACTGATTCACTGATTATATTTCACAAAAAAAAAAAAAAAAAAAAAAAAAAAAAATGTGATAAAATGCTAATACAATGACAAATTATGATGACAATGCAACATTCCAACAAAAGACTTGATTATGACTTTATGCATTATTGTGCAGTTATTTACTCACCTTCCTAACTTATCATATCCTTCAAAAAAAAATTATTTTCACGAATCAGGGAATGCTGAAGTTATAGGACAACATCTTAATATTTAACAAAAAATCCAGTTATTTACATTACCTAACACGTATGTAATAAAACATGAGCAATCGAAATTGATGCCATAAACACATTTTTTCCCCATTTCGAGCAACAGGCGAGCAAAAGTAATCTTTTCTGGAAAGTGGAAATGGTTTCAATGCGATATAATCGCAACGATTCCTACTATCATTTTTCAATTTCGATTTCTCTCCCGAAATAATTGGTCATTATTTAAATAAAACGGCAGTTTTCGCGAGTAGTGTGGGCCAATTCGTCTTTTTCCCAACAATACCCAGGATAAAAGCGAGGGAGCGAAAGGAATTGATAGAAAGAGAGAGAGAAGGAAGTCGGACATTCCTTTCTAAAGATTTCTCCCTCCCCATCCTCATCTTCATATCCTTCTCCCCCAGTGAAGATGCCGCTGCCATCTCCAGGGTAAGGGATGGAGATGTGGGCCCGGTAAAGATGCTCTAGAAAAAGATGGAGGATGGAGAGCAGGAAAAAAAAAGAAAAGATTAAAAGAAGAGGAAAAAGTCCCGGAGAGGAGGCAAAGACATTTCATCCTCGGCTATCGATTCTGTAGCATTCCCACCTGGGATCTCACTCCGGGGGTCAAAAAGAGCTTAAAAGGGTAAACAGCCGGCAGATATCCGGAGCCGAGTCTGTATTACAGACATACAAAACTATTCTTATATTAATAAAGAAGCGCGCTGCCGCAAAATATCAAAGAACATCCATCTCCTAAAAGGTTTCTATTCCCTGATGAAGTGACTGCACCTTTCCCCCTTTTCTTGGTCCCTAGTAAGCCCCCCGAGGGCTGACAGGGGGTGTAGAAGGGAGGCCGACTCTACCATGTATCGACTTTTAAGAGATTGCTAAAATGAGATGAGGTTTCTTGTCTGAAGGATTTATTTATTGCTTCTGGCTTGATATGCGCACTTAATATCGCTCGAGATTGACACACTTGTGCACCCCTACACACGCACCCACTTTCGATGAAATTTTTTTCCCCTTTCAATATCTTTCAGGAGCTATTTTTAAAGGAATGCCTTTCCGCTTCGATAGTTACCTTCTTCAAGACCGTACCCCTTCCCCCTCCTTTACAAGAAAGACTGAATCCATCCCTTTCCACCCCCACATTTTCCCTTTCGTTTAACTCATAATAATTGTCCGCGAAAATATTTAATGTTGCGTAAGGAGTGTTGATGCTGACATTGGATTCACTTACTTAAGAAGTATTTGGGTTTTGGAGAGGAAACACAGAACACACTCTTTTCTCTCCCTCTCGCTTATGTTTTTATTTCTTTTGGGCTTTTTAGAAGTGGGGGATGCAATCTGTGGGGAGGGAAGGGGCTCTCCGCATTTTTCGGCGTTGTCAAGACCAAGCGCTCGATACCTGAGTTACCTCGTCAGGGGAAAAAAATGTCATTTTTTCCCCTCATTAGCATCAGAATGGGGTGACTTCACTTTGATCTTTCAGGTATGCGAAGAAGCCCGAGGAATACATTGGAGAGAGTGTGAGTTTTTGTTGGGATTTTTAGTTGAATTAATTGCTGAATTCTGCAATCCATTTGTCTTCAATCTCTCAACAAGTTTTGCTTTTACCGGGTTGTAGAATGGAATTTCTCTTTCATTCTTAGTACATCACCGATACTCACTTCGCGTTGCTTTTTTTTCTCCCTTTGTTCAATAGCTTAAACAAATAATAATTTCGCTGAAGCAATTTTCACTTCGATGGCTATGAAATTAATGTGCGGTACATCTCGACTCATCAGGTGTGGTCTAAGTTTCGACTTCAAAGAACTCATTTTTTTTTTCTGAAATTCATTTTATATTGAATATGATGACTTGTTTGTTTGTTTTCATTTTTATAGAGAGATATTTCAATTAAAATCTCTTTTTAGCTGTGATAGAATTAATTAAAACCAAAATTGGAGTAAGAATATACGTATTCAACAACTAAAACGAAGCGTGTTTTGGTCTATAAATTGTTTTAGTCTGAATGTCTGAATTAGATGAAAACAGTACAGTGATAATCATATAAAAATTTAATCTACCATGTTATCCAAGAATGTAGAGACGCTTAAGAGAGCTAATTTTTTCACTAATGCTTTTACAAAGACATGCTTAAACGAACTTTTGAATAAGGGTAGTGAATATAACTTTTTTTTTTAGTTTAACTATTTGCGGAGCACAATCTTATTTTTAAATTTACCCCGATACCTTAGGATTTGAATTCCACTCAAAAACCAAAGAAAATGTTGCAAAAATATGTAGAAAGATACTGGAAAAATGTTTATAATGCATGCAATACATGTTTAAATTTTAATGGGCTTTTTTTTTCTTTGTCTGTGATGCAGTGGAGAATAACTTACTTGTAATAGTTGTTTATTTTCCAAAACTCTTATAACAAGTAAATACTTTAAAATGAAAATTAAATTCAAGTTTTTAAATTTGTATTATTAATTTTTGTAGTTATTAGCTATATACATTTTCACTGAACCAGTTATCATTTAACTACTAGTTGAGTGAAAATGAGTGATAATGGTTATCACTCAGTTTCTTAACGAAGCGGACTTATTCATCTACCTAAGGCTTCAAATATTTCTCCAAAGCTTAATTTTTTTTTTCGATTCTAATATTTGTCAGCACTTGCTATTTATTTTTGAAACACAACACTTTCACTATCAATTCAGCACCATTTTATAACATTCTCTATCCATTTAGTACTACCCAAGAGACACATGAATACCCTTCTATACATTTTTATTTCTCGTCAAAATTTTGTTATGGCAATAACACGTAAAGTAATTTTTCGTCATAGTAATAACATACGCCAACATTTTATCTTGACAGCATCATACTACATTATTTCGTCACGGCATTAACATACAGTATAATTTTGGAAGAGGAATTGGAAATTTTCAGTCATATGAGCCGATAACTTTTCCCCTCCTTACGAACTTAAAAGAGCTATGAGCTGTTTCAAAAAGTTAATCATAGTTATTAGACATTTTTTTAAATTTACATGGCATTTCTTTTTGTCCAAAAAACGTCATGGGAAAATGCAGATGAATAACAGAACTGCTGAAAATAATTCAGGTATTTTACACAAACGACCTCATTAATCATAATTTACCACAGTATCCTTATTTTATCTAACAAATTAGCAAATTTTATTCTTCGAATCATGAAACTGTTATCATATTTTGTAGCATTGTAGATCATGAAGTTGCTTATTTTAAGTATCTTTAGTTTATTGCGGCCTCGGTGGCCGAGGGGTAATTGTAGTAAGCTCATGGCCGGCTTTATTACCGTCAAATCATGGGTTCGAATCCTGATGCCACTGAAGACCCGTCAAGTAGTGGGCTGATACGCTTAAAATCTATTAATGCTCAATGTCCTCACGTTGGGACGGCTCAGAAGCTTGGAGAAGGGGATGTCAACTCAGATGTCATTTCCGTCACTTGATCGAGACTCAAAATTACGAGATTCGTCGTCAATAGCCCTCTCGTTACCTCTGAATGCGACGTTAATAAAAACAATTAATTAATCTATTAATTTTTGTATTCATAGTTAGGCCAAGGTCTGATAAATAGATTTAAATAAATATCATGTTTTGAAAAAAAACCCAGCTATCATTAATTAATTTTTTTTAAAGTTAAGTCATCGTGATCTGAAATACCAATTAACAAAAGAAAGAATCATTCTATAATATGTAGAACAATTTAGCAAAATAAAACAAAATCTAAAAATTGGTAAGCAAAAAAAATATTTCTGATTAATCTTTATATACTGTACTTTTTCTTCCCAATGAATATTTAAAATATTATTTTCGAAACCAATATTTATATCTTCTTTAATGAAGTACAAATCTATTATAACATATTCGTATTTTTATCATTTTGGATCAATCCACTTATAAAGCAATAAACGAAAATCTGATCTTTTTAACGAGACCAACACACCTCAGTAAGTTTCCTTTTCTGAATGAGTAATAATTTCATCATATGAAGTGGGAAGTAATAACTACCCCTAAAGCTTATCATTTTGTTAATCAGGCAACGATCTCTGAAACTGGTATTCTGCTTCAATCAATATGAATAATTAAACAGTCTGGAGTATTATCACAATGGATAACAGATCCCATTATCAGCTAATGATTAAAAATTCTCGGAAATGAGGAGGAACAGCTGTAATGAAGGAATGAACTCAATATATCTGAACTAATAATATTTATAAGGCTAATCATTACCATCTACGTAAGTAACTTGTGTAAATCTTTGATACTGTTCAACGAGCTTGCTTCTCTTTTTCTCACTGTTAAGATTTGTATCAGCATAAGACCGAAAGAGATGTATGTTTGATTCGGTTCAAATCATTTTTTTGAATACTGAGCAATTGTCTTTCTAAAAAGTTATAATTAAATAATTATTTCTAAGCAATGAATTTTTGGTGTATAATTAAATCTAAAATAATAAAATTAACAAAATAATTATAAATAGTAGAAATGTCAATCAAATATTTTTAAATTACAGTCAAATATTGGTTAAGCGTTACTTTTGTTAAAATGAAAGGTAACGATTTTATCAACTTTCCTAAGGATATACACTAGTTTCCAACAATGAAGAAAAAGTCAGAAAAAGTGTGATAACACCACCACAAATTAGTACATTTTCATACAAATTAAGCAGCTTACGTAAAAAGAAATCTACGTCAGAATTCGGTACGTAAATTAGTGATGCTGCTGTCATTCAAACTTTATTGAACACGTGACCACATACAGGCTGTATAAACGCCTGCAATTTCTGCAAGTGGAATCGTATAGAGTAAAATTTCGAGATAGCTACTTTTTAGATATGAGTACACGAAATCATTCATCTGAAGAATTACGAAGGTGGGACATTGGCGAATAACAGTAACCAGAAACACTCCTATGAAGTAAAATAGTTATGTGAGCTCTTCTGTAATTCGTAGACTGTAGACTACATTTCTAAGAACTCCTCAGGAGCTTACCTCTGTCGGTAGATACAGACATCATGACCCTGAAGCACCGCAGTGATCTTATTCTTTCCCAAGGGGTTTACTATCTTTGGTAAACACGGGTGTCGCGCCCAGGGGATACCCTAGCGATCCTTTCTATATCAAACCCTCCTTCTTATTGATCAGTTTTTTATATTTCTTGAAATTTTTTTTCAAACATCTAGGTCACAGTTACACCTAGTTTGACGCAGCATGACCACATCTGGTTCTAGAGCCATTAAACTCCACCATCACACTCGCGTATTTCTAAGAACAGAATCAGCTTCCTAAAGGTATAGCCGAGGAAGACGTAGATTTAAAATACTGCAAGGAACCGTTATCTGCAGCTTACTATGAGGAAACAGAGAACCATTGAAGATCATACTATATGAGTAAGGAGTGGTCAGAATCTTCGCAGTTCAGGTAGAGTAATCTAATCACGGGAGGAAAAGAGGGGGGGGGGGGAGGGAAGAGATCAATCATTAATAAACTGTCGTATTGAGATCTTGTAACACTTTCAAAAATGAAATTAACTTTTAAAATAAATTAAAATCCCGTAACTCATTTGCTTAACTACAAGCATCAGTGATTAATCAAAAAACGAATGAAAGCTCTAAAAATAATTATATTGTACAATATATACAAAGAATAACGAATGCTCTTTAGTGTTATTCCTTAAAGAACTTTGATCCTCTTCCCAGATCCATACAAAGAGTCATAGAGCTATTTACAGTTGTTCTCTATCTAAAACGGCTTGATCTTCTTTACTGAAATATTGTTCTGACAGTCCCTATCCCTTTTCCAATCCATTTTAACATTAAATCTCAACCGCTTGCGTATCATCCTGCTAAATGATCAGATTCAGTTTCTCTCTTCATTTATTAGGTTCCTATCGATCCATTTGTCGGACATGAAAATCTTGAGCTCATCCCACCTGAGATTTCTCAGCTGAAAGCAACCAGAAGCAACCTGTTACGCGTCTCTTCCGGACAGAACTGCATTAGACGCTGCTTCTTGGACACTAATGTCTTCCATGGCATCATATATCAAGCGGCCCGTTAATCCACATGACAGTCACCAACGATGCGCCTAATCTTTGCCAACTCGAAACCATTCGCTGTCCTGTAACTGGATTTCCGACCAGAAACTGATTTTCCATCTTGGGGTGGAAAAAAGAAATCGCTTAATTCCCCCGGAAGGAGGAATGTATTCATTTTCCATCCTTTCTATTTTTTCTCTTTAATGTAGAATATTGATTAATCTTAGATACAAAATCGCAGGGAAATATTTCACGCTGGAACGCACATTTTGTTAAATAATTAAAGAATATCTTAAGTGATGCAAATAAAAAATTCTTTAAGATATACTTTTTGATGTGTTTGTTCCTCTTAGTAAAAATTTTCTTTACGACTGTTACCTAATTAATGCAAGAAAAAAATGATTTTGTTTATTTACGATGATTGTTATATTCAAGGGATATATATATATATATTCTTAGATTAAATGTATATCATTATATTAATATTTTCTTAGATAAAATTATATAATTTCTTTATTAGCATTTATGTCTGTGTAGGAAAAGCTTAACAAAAAGTATGGCTATTATAAAACTTGCTTTCTAAAGCGGTATTAATATGTTCATTGGTTAATTTGTTTGAATTCTGATTGAATTTTTCTCTCTCTTTCCTATATGCACTTTTTGCATTAATTAAAAAGTACATATAAGAAAGGGGAAAAATACATAAAGACCAATTTTTACTACAGGAACAATACGTGTTTCTTTGATTGGCTTTAACAGTAATTTAACGATTTTATAAGTGGATAGGTTAATTTCTTATCTCCCCCCTCCTCTGAAGTTTCTCCGTGAACATTGTATTATAATTGTTAAAAACTTGCAAGTGGGTAGTTAAATTTAAGCGTTATATTTCTATTTAAATTGAATAGAAATCCGAAATACATGAAAAAATAACAAGACGGCGACATTTTTTTCAGATCAAATGTTAAACGATCGTTTCTATCTGACCATACTTTTTTGAAACACTATTACGCGATATTCTTTTGTCTTAGAATTCACCATTATATGTGAACTCTCTAACAACATAAAGCAAATTATATTAAAAGATGAAACAAAATTTAACGGATTCTCATGCGCCTTCACCAAAACTTTTGGGCTTCTTTATGACGTTATTTGAATTGAAACACCACGCCTTGTGAAAGAACCGTGACTTATGTAAATTAACATTACTATATAAGAAGTGCGGTGAATAGAAAAATATCAGATAGAGAGATTAGTATGATAAGGAAAGATAGAGAATTAGGGAGATTCATAAGCACGCTATACTAATATGAGAAAGTATGAAATGATCTTTCAAGAGTACATATATGAAACAGATCCTATTTATAAAGAGAAATATATTGTAATTGGATCCAGTTTTGCTGTTAGTAAGATAAAATTTCGATAATAATCTTTGACTTAAGACGCGATTTAGTAAACCCTCCACACTGGTAATACGAATTATTTTTTTTTTATCATTCTAAAGGTTAGAATAAATTTGATTAGATTTTCTTGACTGACTATTGACTAACAATTTATTGCATCTCGGTGGCCCAAAATGTTAATAATGAAGCGGAAGCGTTACAACGTGTTAAAATGTTACACAGAAGTACATGAAATCAAATATAAATATTTAAAATATAGTAAAAAATAGCTTCATTCACAATTCTGAAATTAGCAACATACACTACCATTTTTCACCTTAAAACAACTATGTTGAAAAAAACCCTCGATAAACATGTTTTTTAGGAGAGAATTATGCACCTGTATAAATTACCCGTTGTTGATATGACACAGTTATGCGATATTTTTTTCTTAGATTCATCACTATCTGTGAACACTCTAACGGGAGTAAAAGTGATGAAAAATGACACAGAAATACATAAAATCAAATAGACATATTTAAAATACAGTAAAAAGTAACTTAAATCATAGTTCTGAAATTAGTAACATACACTGCCATTTTTTACCCTAAACAACAATGCTGAAAGAAACCTGATAAACACGTGGCTTTTTGGACAGCATATAAGACACACCATTATGCACTTGTATAAAAGACATTTATTTCGTACAAAATTGTTCCAAAAGGTAATACATTTTTAATGTGATATGAAGACGATCCACAAATTAATTTTATATGGAAAAATTAAAATCGTCTTTATTTTACTGAAGAAAGTATGATACATATTATGGTAATAAAGTATTGTGAAATTTTGGTATTTAATTATTGTGACCCAGTTAATAATTGCTCATTCTATCATCTGCAAAATTATTACCATTTACATATATATACGATATATAAGATATTTAGTAGTTTCACTAGTATAGTGATATTTTAGACTCAGCCATCAGAGCTATCAAAATAAAATAAAATAAAATACCTGGTAATCCAGCAGATATCAGACCAAAGCACCATCAGATTACCGAAACCGTCGGATTACTGGAAAATCCATAATAATAACGCAACTAAAAAGAAAAGTACATGTATTATTGTATAAAATTTAATACAGTACATGCAAATAAAGTATCAGATATGCGAAATAATTCAAACTACAAAAAAATGTATTGTTTTGTATGGATATCCTACATTATTCTGTTGCAGTAGAAGACATAAAATATTTTTTTTATGAATTGTCAGCCGGTTTAAAAACGTCGTATTACTGTCAGGCCAGATTGGTGAAGTGCTACATTATATAAGAAGTATTGTATTGAAGCATTTGTATATCTCTTCCTTAATTTCATAAAAAAAAAAATGCCTATTGAAAATTTATTTTTGTGAGTAAAAAAAAAAGTTTCTTTAAACTTATAATAGTAAACGCTCTTTTAATTTTTAAAAGAACACATTTTTAATTAATATATATAGTTTTGTTCATTAATCAATCATGTTTTGGTTTGAAAATAATATGAAACAAGTTCTGAGCGTTGAAGTTTGAAAAAAAAAATTTAAATGAATTGACAGTAAAATGAGAGAATGGATGGGAAGAGGGAAAATTCAAAGATATTCCTCACATCTGAAAGCTAACAATATCAATTAAGACTATTCACCGATCAAACTGAAAATAGAGAATAAAAGATAAAGATAAAATTCAGAAAGAAATAAAGCTTCAAAACAAAATAACAAAAATTGAAAGCACTAAAACCTAGCATTTATTTCTTCCAGACACATTCTTCCCTATTTTTTTATTTCGGCAAATTTCGGAGTCGATTAATCGTAAATTGTCTAAATAGTGATTAATACATTAGGAGCTAAAATAATTTACAGAAGGCAGTTTAGTTCGCAAATAACAAGATCAAAAGAGCAAGAATTACGTTCGCTTAAAATAATCCGATAATTAAAGAGAAAATGTACTGCGCATAAAATAATACCTTTTAATCGAGAAGTTTACTTTTTCAGGTACATGAGGAGACAGGCTAGTGGCCTTTTACATGAAGTATTTCGGTAAAACCAATAAAACGTTTTTTTTTTTTCAATTAAAAAGCATCTTTTTTTAATCATTCGATTTTTTTAAAAAAAAATGCTGATAACAATGCAAAACACTCGAATGCAACCGATAAAAGCTTTCAAAAAACAAAGGATTTTAGGTACATTAAGGTATTATCATCTCTTTGTAATATCGAGAAAATATAACTAAGTTGCTTTAAATTACTTAATGCATCATCTTTATAGTACTGTTTTAATTGAAAGTTAATTGCCATTTTTTGATACTGAATTTAAAGATGTGTGATCGAAATGATTTTTAAGGTCTCTAGAAAATCGAATAAATACATTTTGTATAGCACTAATTTCGCAATTATCCCAATTTTTTTTAGATTTTATCAAACTCTTTAAAATTAGAAATTTTAAATCTGTTTGGAAAAATGACTCTTTCAGTAAATTTAATTTCAATCATTAATTTAAAATCCTATTTGTTTATTTTCCATAAATATCATTAATTATTTCAATATTTTTTTGAAAATGATTTTAGTGCCCCCTCCCTCATCAAGTGAGGAACTTTTAAAACCACGAATCAAAAGACAATAAACATAAATTTATACAATTTAGTCAAAAAATACCTTTTTAATGAAAATGCTTATTAAAACAAGATATGAAATCTAATACTTAACAAAATATATATTTAAGTGGATTATACCGGAACCAATATTTATACTTACGTTAAAACAATATTAATTAATCAAATATTAAATGTCAGTTTAAACATTTAACATTAGATTGAAAACAATCTAATGAAATTTAATGTCGAAATATTGTGATGTTATAATTATTTTATGTTTTTCGATGACAATAGATTACTAGTTAAAATACACCAAAGTGTGTATATGTGTTTAAATTGCATTGTTTTATTTCTCGAAAAGTTGTCAGCATTTATCTTTCATATGTCAATATTCCTCGTAGGTAAATAAAGGTGTAAACAGTATCAACAAAGCTTTAATACAACAGAATTTTATATTTACCAATTTATTTATTTTAATATAACGTGTCAGTAAAAGGATAAAATTGGGGAGTATAACAAATGACTGTTAAAGTGTATAGTATAATAAAATCGAGATGAGATGATGAGTAGTTTCAGTAACAATTATTTCACAGTAAAACCCTATTAAATTCTCTAGTATTAAAAGCAACCCTTCTTCGAAGAAAAGTGTGTTTCGAAAAATATGAAATCAATTCTTGTGCTCTTTAGCAGGAAGAAGAGAAAGGTGGTAAACACTTCACAAAAATAAAACTGTTTAATTTAGAGTTATTTTATTGGATTTTTAAGCAGTTTTTCTGTCTTTCTTCTTCACAACTATTTTTTTAATGGTGCTTATCTTCCAAGACTGACGCTGTTAAAAAGATTATTTTAACATAAGGCACTTTCTAAATAGAGTAAATATTTAAGTGATCCATCTTTTTTTTTTTTTTTTTTTGTCTATGAGAAATTATAGTTTTTAGAAAAGACAAACTCACATGCTAATAATTTTTTTCTTGTCTATAAATCGCGCTTTAAATATGTTTTATACCCATCGTAAGATAATATGTATATTCTTGCGAAGGTAGATTAATATTTTCTGTGAGGTATTGGTTCATTTTACGAGCAATTTTTCTTAAGGAAATGAAACAGAAGGGACAAAACAAAAAGAAGTACTAAAATACTTTGTTATTAGAAAAAATGGACGTTACTATGTAAGTTATAAAGTAACTATTAAATAAGTACATTGTTGTACAACTTTAAAATTATGTAAACTAATATTTATTCTTGCATGTGGCAGAAAATTATTAAAATGTCTGTATTATATATTTGTATGTGTGTTAATTTTGTGAGACGCCGTTTAATAGAAGGAATTGATAATTGGTTTATAAATATGAGCTATTTTTAGAAATATGAGTAAAAAAAGAGCTTTTAAATCAAGATTTTATCTAAAAATGGATTAAAAGATATTAAAAATATTTTTTAAATGCAAAATAATATGTAATTTATAAAAACTTGAACTTTTGAAGTACGATAAGATACCTAGATAATTATCGAGGAATCAGGCACCATAACTACTTACTTATATATAAGACAAAAAAAAAAGATTAATGCCTCAGATTGTTGCAAAATATTTATTATTTTACATTAAAAAACTTTTTTTGTACCTTTTAGTCTATCCTTAAACAAAAACTTTATTGATTGTTTCTCAACTTGATTTTTACTTACATTTATTTAATTCGTGTTAGTCTAGAAATTTAAGACTAAAAAAACAATTACGTGAGCTACATAAAATTTCAACTGAATTGGACGTTGTTGAGAGAACTCGAATATATATATATATATATATATATAGTACATAATGAATCAAAAATAAAAAAAGAATAACTATTAAATGAACCAATTTACTAAGTAAAGAAGCAAAGTTAAAGCTAAAGAAAAAGAATTGATACAAAAAGAAATCACACTAATTAATTTTCTTAAAGATTAAAGAAAATAATGCCACGTAATGGAAACATAGCCTATTTTTGTATCCCTAAAAACATAAAACAAGAGAAATAGTAAAACATTATAAAACAGTAAAATAAAAGACAAAAGTAGCACAAAATTTACTAAACCTAAATGATAGCCAAAAGATAAGAATACTCTCACGAAATAGTACAAATCAAATCTTTTGAAAAAAGATAATTAGAAAGAAAATGAAATATAATATTTTAAAATTCTGAAGCTGAATTATAGTGTTCTACTATTTCTCTTGTATGGTTATATCATTCAAAAATCATTTATTTTTCTTTCTTTTGTGCATTTTTCTTTAATCTTTGAGAAAATTAATTAGTATGACTTGTTTCTCTACTTTATTAATTAATTCGTTTAATTATTCCTTTATATTTTTTAATTATAAATTTCATTAAATATCAAGTAATAGTCTGGCTGCATTTGCGCTGTTACTTTTTGTATGATTTTTTTAGGTCTTTTGACACGACATTTTTATTTTACAACTATGTGTGTGTGGTGTGTGTATTTCTATGCATAAAATCTTAAATCATAAAAAGACAATATATTTTATGTAATATGAATGAAGCATCATCAGAATTTAATGATTACCATTCTCTTTTCTTGTTTTCATTATTTTTATTTATTATATATATTTTTTAATTTTTAATATTATTATTATTATGCAATATGTGATAGGTCTTATGAATAAGAAGAAAACTTTCGTGCTTTGATTAAGTATAATAAGAACAGAATATACAGCTTATCATCTTTAGAATATTTGAAATACGTTAAAGTAAAGAAATGGGAAAAGACTGAAACACAATTTTTTTTTGTAAAAAATTATTTCTTTTTTCTCAATAATTTTTCAACTTTCTGCTAATAGCACTAATTAATATTTGTGGCCTGTTTTGAAATATTGGATAGGATGATTTGCGTATATATTCCCATCCACAATACAGCTATAGCAGTAATTTTAAGAGATGAGGATGTGCAGACAAGTTGCAAAAGAAAAACTCACTGTTGAAATGGTTTGGAATCAGCTGTCAAATTTCACAAAAAAAAAAAAAAAAAAAAAAAAAAAAAAAATATTTATAAAAAAAAAAAAA
>BMAW01077818.1:682326-694407 GCA_019974015.1 Nephila pilipes | reverse complement strand
AAAAAAAAAAAAAAAAAAAAAAAAAAAATGAAACAATGTATGTCTGAAAATCCTTACGTCTTACTTATTGTTTTCTTTCAGTTTTACAATACCGCAGATACCTCATTCACGCTAGATTTTATAAAGCAATCACATTCTTAGAGAAAACATGTGCTGCCATCTAGTAGTAACTATATGAAACAGGACTGTATTATACGCGAAAAAAAATTTTCATTGTTGAAGACTAGAAATGTTTCTATTGAGCTAAAATAAAGAGAAACTGGAAAATGAGAACATCATACGTTAAAAAATACAATGATTTTACTGAAATCATCAAAATTTTAGAATCTTGCGTTCCTCAATTTATTTTCTATTCGTAAAATAAGAAGAAACGTATTATATTTAATTTCTTTCATTCTGTAAAAAAAATTTACGTTTATAGACACATTTCAATTTTACTTTCTTTATTTTTTTAAATTTATTCTTAATTTGTGTAATTGAAAAATTAATTTCAAACAACGCAAGTTCTCATTATTTTTTAACATTTATTAGTCTAATTGAAATCTGTAATTTTGAAACAATGCATAAATGTACGCAAGAAAAGTTTTGTTGATTGATTGAACGTCGCACTTAGAAACAACACAAAAGCTTTTGGAGACGGACTTCTTAGTTTTGAATCTCGGTCATTTAACGATGACGACACCTATGAGTTCTGTCACCTCACTCTAAATACTTCCAAGCCACGCTTGCAGGAGGACTTGAGACCTTGACAAATAAAACATGTATCAGCCCGACTATACGGTGGGTCTTTGGATGCATCAGAGTTCGAACCCCTGACTTCGAGGAAACAACGCCGACCGCAAGTTCCCTACCATGACCACTAGGCTACCGTGGCCATTTTTAACTTCCAGCGTTGCATCGTTTACTTTTCCTTCATTTCTAAGGTAAAACAATTATTTCCTGGCACGAATAATATTTCTGAGTAAGCAAAAATAAATTACATGCTAGATTCGCATTTTGCCTTCGAATTTTTTTAGCTTGGAGTTTCCTTACAGTTTCTTTGAATATTTTTTGCTTACATTTAGGGTACAAAAAATCTCTAGTCGTTAAGTTTAAACACATTTACTTTATGTAAAGCAATTTTCAATTAATAGAAAAATTAAAAGGAAACCTTTTTTTAAAAAAAGCATGTTCTGCCCTAAATAACATCTAAACTAGAGAAATAGTAAATATTTTCAAATTAAAATTAATGTGATTTATATTACTTGTACTTTACTTAAATTTGATTTAGTCATTATTTTTAAGCAACATACGAGTATTACATAATAAATGCTTTTTTTTTTTTCGTAATTTGTTTAGATATTGTTAATTTTTACCAGTATCTACTTTTTAGATTAACATTTTCAAAGTCATCTTACAACAATTTCTATAAATATTGCAGAAAATTCATTTTACAATGGTTCTTCATTAACGTAATTTTCAGTCAGTACTTCTTTTTTGTCTCCTTAATTAAAAAAATGGAGAGACTCTAGTTCATTCGTTATAAATAGTCTCTAAGGTGTCTTTTGCCCATTTACAAATACGAGTGGTTATTATAAACGAATATCTATATATGATATCAATGAATTCGAAATTCGATACTATTTTTATACATTGATTGACAAAAAAGAAACTTAGAATAAATTTTTTTGATTTGGAAAAGAAATGAGAAAATTTCATATTGATAACTTTTATGGAACGATAAACAAATGCTCTGACGATTAATCTTTTCCCTCATATTTACATATAAAACAGCGTAGCAACACATGATACACAAATATATTGAAAATAAGAAGACATATTTCGATGAATTGAAAAAAGAAATGATCATATAAACTGAATGCTTTATATTTATAAATTTACAGATTGCATCCACTTGCTTGGAATACTACTCATGTTAATGGCAAGTACAAATAATATACATATATTGAAAAAATTATTTTTGCTAATGTGAATGCAAGACGAAGTGTAATCTCTCTTTTGAAAATTTAGAATGTTTACAAGCAATTATGTAACACATCAATCAATAACTCCCGAGACTAACATTGAAAACAACATTTTTTTTGCAAATTTTTTTTTTATTCATCAACATAACACCTTTTGTTAATCACCTTTTAGGGTGATACAATCGTTCCAACGCTTTTCCAAATCTTTTTCTTCTTTTCTTTTTCTTTTTCCAAATTCCCCCTTTTTCACCAAAGAATCTTTTTGTTTGCGAGTAAATGGCGATCTCAAACAGCTTTCTGGGAGATCATCCGACTCGTTGCTGTTTCCATCAATCGCGGCACCCACTTGGAAAAACCTTTTCGCTTCACTTCAAAAGGCAACCTTTTCAGTCAAATGCTGCTTCATAGATATCTGTGTCATCTCAGCATGATCTCACGGACTTCTTTGCAGTCTTTCATTATAATTTTTGTCCTTCACTCACATTTTCCGGTGTGACGGCTTCCACACCAGGTCTGCTGTTGGTTCCGCGTCATTTATTATCGGTACGACCCCGTTTAAACTCAGCAAACCACCGATAAATCATTGCTTTTGATGGACAGAGAGTCAGGTATTTTGTTTTCGCTTGCACGATGGTTTTACCATTAAAAACAATGTTTTAATCAAAAACACGAGAAACTCAGTTTTCCATTTCTTAACGGCTCAAACTTCTACTTTTCTCAACCCCTCGATAACTCAGCTGTTTCTGGTCGATCTGACTTAAAAATTTTTGACACGTTTCAAGCAAAGGTTAGTACTCTAGAAAGACCTGGTTACTGGTTTACTACGAGCGCCATCTCTGGGTTAGTCTCGGGAGTTATTGATTGATGTGTTAGAATACAAAAATTTGCTTTTGCACAATGTTAAAAATATGACCGAAGCTCAAAACATTTTTTTGAAACAAAGGACAATTTCGATGCTAATAACGTTATGTACAGAGTCTGATATCATATAGAGTAGTGATTTTCAACCAGTTTGCCGCTGTATAACGATATGTGGTGATATAATCGTAGATGGGTTCTTAAAGATAATGTTATATACATACACCCCTCTCTCTCTCTCTCTCTCTCTCTCTCACACACACACACCTATATATATATATATATATATATATATATATATATACATTTAAATGGGATACCTAATATCTTGTACAACCACTTTTTTCTCAGAGGAATGCAGTAACTCGACTTCGGAAGTCTCTTGAAGAAACAATAAAATGTATTCTACAACTGTCCACTATTGCAAAAGGGATGCTAGTATAGGAATTTGTGCACGAACTGGCCTTCCGGTCATGTCCCATAAATGTTCGATTCATATCTGGCTAAATCATTCCCTAGAAATGTCCACAATGTTCCACAAACCAATCGCAAATGATTTTGAACCGGTTGACATGGCTCATTGTCATCCTGGAAAATTCTAACACTCGTTTGGGTACATGAAGTCCATCAATAGCTACAAATGGTCTTCAAGTAATTGAATAAAACCATCTCAATCAATGTTTCACTCAGTGTGACTAGAGGCCCATACAACCTACATCATTATGGAGCCACCACCAGCGTACAAAGTGCCTTGTGTACAACTTGAGTCCATGGCCTCGTAGGGTATGCGTCACACTCAAGTTCTGTCATCAACTTTTTCACAAGCCCAGCAGAAGTGCTGCAGCCGATGGTATGTTCTTAATAAAGACTCTTAAATCAGTCTTCTGTAGCCATATGCCCTCAACACCAAAAATCTCTGTAATATCATCACGAATATATCTTTCGTACAACACACATTGATCGCTGTTGTTATTTAATGCAGTGTTGTTCGTCTGGTTATACTGTCTAATCTACGCAGACACATCGCTCTGGTCTCAGTCATTACGTCATTCCGTTTCCTCTTTCAAACACTCGGTTTTAAACAGTTGTTCGTTTAGAAGCATTTAATCACTTTTAGATTTTACGTGAAATGTTATAAACATTAAATCTATAAATAATATTGTAATATATATATATATAGTAAAATTTATTGCAGCGCATCATTCAAGTAAGATTTGTGCAATAAAATTGAGAAAATTAATCAAATGTGATACAATTTAGGCTGTCAAAAATGCTTGATATAATACATTGCTTTTTAGAAATTTAACATTGGATGTGAGTTTATCTCATATCAATATTAATTCAGTCATTTTCAACCTGTGGAGTGTGTTCCCGAAGGGGCGGGGTAACACTACATAGGGGGATGCTATCATAAAGAAAAGAAAATATTATTAAGGTAATTAATTAATATATTGAAAGGGAAGAAAAACACAAAATATATATATTCTGACATTATAAAAAATAAAATTATCACTTGCATTGATATAATACACTTAAAAATAGGGTTGTACTAGTATTGCACAGTGTATTTAATAATTAACTTATCAATTACTCAACTTATTATTATTACCAAATTAAAAGCAAATTTAATAACAATTGTTAGTGATTTCTTTGAGCCTGTTTTGATGAGCAAAGTTTCTCAAAGGAAGGTTTAATATTAGAAATAAACACTCTGAGTTTTTTTTTTTTTTTTTTTCCTTCTTTTTCTGTATTTAGCTGAGATCTATATTTTGTCATCAAAGCAGCAGCCGCAGAAAATTCAATTTCGTAAAGGTAGGATGTTGAAAATGGAAAATGTTCTTGTTTTCAGTTTAGAAAACTCTTCATCCACTCATGCTCAAAATTCAAAGAGTAAATAATAATTCCGTAAATAAGCCAACCCTGTAATTTAGCCTAGAAAAATTTCCAAAAATCCTCTGCTATACAAGAAAATACATAAATAGGGTTTGATTGTATAAAATGTAAATTAAATAGTTTTGAACACATATTAAATAGAAACTCGTTCTGTGAAAGATCAAAGTAATATTACAATTTAAAAATTTTCTAATTATTTTCCTCTATACAATCAAATTTTAAAGTTTTGCAAAATTGTGTATAATAAATAAAAGGTAATTGTGCAGTAGCAAATGAAAACTAAGTGAAGTCTCGTTTCAGTCAATGAGTGATCGTTTGCTATGGGCATCAAAGCAACGTCTCTAATCGTTACTCTATGTAAAAAATCTTCATTAAATGTAAGTTAATGAGTTAGAGACTTATGCCCCAATTAAGATTTAAAAATCCTACTTTTGAACATTTTTAAAAAAACCGATATTATAAAAGAATATTTTTTATTAAGTTGTAATTACATTTCATTTTGAATTAGTGAGTGAAGGAAAATTGGGGTTTGGGGGCAACAAGATCCTAACCATATTTAACTGTGATCTAGATGAAGAAAAATGGTAGCAAAAGGGGGAAACGGCTGACAAGAAGGAGGATTGAAAATAGAGAAAGGCCGCTAGGGTATCCGGGGGTCACATCACCCGTGTTTACCAAAGACAATAAATCTCGTAAGAACCGAAATGGTCACTAGGATACTTCGTGGTCATGATTCTCGTCCTTACCTATAAAAATAAAGCTCACTAAGGTGATATTTCATTTTCAAACAGCAGGCGAATGTCTACACTTAGTCCCAAAGCAGTAATTTTCGGCTTGTTACCACGGAAACAGTGTCTCGTTGGGTCTAGGAATTTCAAATAAAAAATATTATTTACTTAAAATCACCTTTTATCGTCTTTATTTAATACATACTTTTTCACTCATTATTTTCACTACATTTAAAATAGGATTTCTTCCATATTTTTTGAAGTTTTACAATGTTCTAAAGTATGGAAAAACTAACTTCTGAATACATATTTCAATGTAAGCGATACAATTTCTTGTAAATGATCTTTCGAATAACTTGTTTCTTTCTCCTAGTCTCACACACAGAATTTTTTTACGCATACAATTAACTTAGGGCTTCTAATACCATTTACTTTTATTCAAGCCTTTCTATGTTTAATTTATGTATACAGCGTTGGCCCAAATAGAGGACATTTGTTTAAATTTTTATTCAGAAAGTGTTTATACATTTTCAGAATGATTTAGGCTCCATTTTTTAATGTTTAAAATATAAAGATTAATTTTTTAATGTTTGATCTGATAACATGATTTCCGGATGGTTCTATGTCTACATTCTTTCCATGAAAAAAGGGGCTTTCCGTTAAATTTTCAGGAATATTTTTTTCTTCCTATTCTCTTCCACAACTTTTCAGAATCTATCAATTGTGATAGTTTTGCTCTTAGAAAGATCTCTTTCCAGCAAACCAAAGATACAATAGTCCATAGGTAAAATGTCAAAACTTTTCAGAAATAGGCTTACACGTTATTATGCAATACTTGTGCCACTTTTATTTTTTACAAGGTTTGTTATGGTAGGTTTTTTGTGTGAATGAAGCATAACTGTCGGATTTGATTTGATAAAGTTTCCTTTTTAAAAGTCGCTTGAATAAAGAAACAGAATTTCTTATGACAAAATCGGACATTTGGCTCGGTTTCATTAACGTCGAGCTAGAAGCAACACGAGAGCTACTGGCTACGGACCTCGTGATTTCGAACGTCGGTCAAGTGACGAGAACGACACCTGAGCAGACACCTCCCTCTCTTAAATTCTACACTACGCCAACGGGAGAACTTTGTGCCCTGACAGATTTGACGTGCATCAGCTCTGGCTATAAGGCGGGTCTTTAGTGGCATCAAGGCTCGATCCTACTACTCGACGAAAACCGCCGACTACGAGTCCGCGACCACTAGGCTACCGCGGCAGCAAATATAAGACATAAAACATTTTCCTGATAGTATGATCAATTTCTTTTAACTTTAAAATTCTTATTTTTAGTTTTCCATTTAAGAGAGCCCTGCTACAATCTTAAAACTTTTATTGAAATTTTCTTTGCATTTTTGGAAACAATTTTGGATATTTTTTTTTCTCAACGTTTTCTATAGTAAATAGACCTATTTTTTTTTGCAGTCATTTAGATAAGCCTATATTTCATCAAGAATAACAATGTATTTTTTTCCATTTATCTCCTGCTACTCTCTTCCACTTATCTCCTGCTATTTTCAGACATAGAAAATGTCTAGCATTGAGTCACATGCCTCAGCAAAAAAAGTCAAGATTATATTTTTTAGCTCTTTTAAGCTGTAAATATTGGTTTATTACTATGTTTACTGTTATTACAGATGTTTGTAATTGAATTCTGCGTCGTTGGATTCTATGTACAAGCAATGATTGATGACTTTTTTTCTTTCTAATTTATAATGTTACTTATACTTTGTTCTTAAAATTTTTTTTACTAATCCTTTCAAAATATTTTTTAAACTATGGAATATGAATATTTCTCCTCGGAAAGCGCAAAAATATGTCCTATTTTCGATATTGTTTACACCCGCCATTTTGAAAGAATAAATTTAAAAGTATCAGACGATAATTTAAATTTATAATAATAAGCTGTTGCCAATAACCGTTTCCCCAAAATATTTACGTTTTAAAATCTTTTATTGAAACTGTTCTAAACGTGTGTAAACATCCTCTATATTTTTTGACTTTGAATATTCATAGAAAATTCATGTTTCCCGTTGTGCAAATATTTATATATAACTTAAAAATAAATTTAATAGTTAATTGAAAAAAAGGTTTGGTTTTATTAACGTTGCACTAGAAGCAACATAAGGGGGGGGGAAGGAGCATTCACACAGATACATTTAATACTTTAAAAGTTTCATTAATTTATTCTCAAAACAAAACAAATTTGAAAAATGTCTAGATAGCAATCGTAATGCACAACATAACTAGACAATCACAGCTGGTGTTTCGAGAACCAATGCATTACAGGATAAAAAAATTTCTCTGAAATTCATATACGTATTTTATTAAATTAGTTATTCAAAGAAATGTAGTTTTGCGTTCTATATATATTGAACTGTTGGCTTGGAAAATTTTTTGGAATGTTATATATTTCCTATTAAATTGTAATAGAGTACATTTTAATTGCATTTATATTATAAATAACGATTTTACAATGAAAATCAGCAAAAGAAAATAATTGATACCTACAAAAGAACTAGGATTGCTGTATTGTGTTAAAATCGTGTTTTATATGCTGATATTGCAAGGCAAGTAGGTGGAAATGTTTGGTTCAGTTTCATTAATACCGCACTAGAAGCAAAACACGATGGCTAATGGCAAAATGCCCAAGGGGACCTAGCTCACCCAAAGGGCTTAGAGATAAAAATCAGTCCCCTGGGGGGGGGGAAAGACAATCACTCCCCGAACTCAACATTTATTGGAAAAAAGAAGAAAAAAAATTCTTTTACAATTTTTTACAACAATAGGGGAAGAAAAACAGTACATGTTGGAGCAAAGAACAAAAGAGTAAAACATAATCCCGAAAATCAAAAGAAATCATAATCAAGCAATTTGTTTACAGAGACGTCATAGTCCTAACGACGTTCATTTTTGATGTCATCGTTCCAATACTTCCAATTTCTGCGACGGACCTCGTAATTTTGAACCTCGGTCAAGTGACAAGCACTACACCTGAGCTGGAACCTCCCTATTCTAACTTCCACACCGAGTCAACGAGAGGACTTTGAACCCCGGCTACACTGCGGTTCTTTAGTGGGATCAATGATTGAGCTCAGGACTCGACGAAAACTGCTGGCTATGTGTCTATGACTATGGCTACTTGACTACTGCGGCGACAGGAGGAAATTTGATAACTTATGGAGAACACGAGTTTTGTCTACTATATAAGGAAACGAAATAGATAAAGGAAGGGGAAAGTGTGTTAAAATTGTTGATGACAAAAAGGATTAAAAAAATGATGGGCATTAAAAATAGGGGACTGTTTCATCTGAAGTCAAAAAAAAATAATTTTGAGTGAGTTCATGTACATTAAAAAGAAGATCTAATTTTAGACATAAATCTAGGATTCCAAAAAAGAGCAATTTCTCTTAATCCACAGCAAAGACAAAAAAGGAATCGGTTGGGTGAAAGAACATATTAGCTGGTCAAATGACCGATGAAAACAGATTATTTGGTCTGAGGAGAGTAAAATATCCTTATTTGGAAGTGATGGTCAAAATTATAAGCGATGTAGAATGGGGGAAGGGTTACATCCATATTAATTTGAACCAAATGTCCAACATCCTACTTTCGTAAAAATAAAGGAAGTATATCAGAAGATGGTGTAGCCATAGTAGCCGTGGCTGAGAGATTAAGGCAGGCGTTGTTTCCGTCGAGTCATAGGTTCAAGTCCTGATTTTATCAAAGACACACAGGGTAGCGAAGATGATGCAAGTTAAATCTGTCTAAGCTCCAAGTCCTCAAGTTAATGTGGAGTGGAAATTTGGAGAGTGGGAGGCCAGTTCAGGTGTCGTCATTTGACCGAGGTTCATAATTACAAGATTCGTAGCTAATAATACTTGTGTTGATTTTAAAAGCGGTGTTAACACACAATCAGTCCGGAGATGGTGTAGGCCAGCTACAGATAACTGAAAACACACTCAGTGCGAAAAAGTAAATAAATACAATCCTTGAAATCGAACTGTTACCCTCAATATTAGTAATATACCTGCCAATAATGCTCCATACTTTTCTCAACAGAATTCAGCTCCTTACCTCACAGTATAGATATGTACGCGTAAACTATGGATTATTACTACACAAATTCAATAATTAGGTTAGTCAGGAAACAGCCCTGACTTAACCCCTTTAGATAATCTGTGACATCCTCTTAAAAATATAGCACGAATGCACCGTTCATCAAATAAATTACAGTTAACGGAGAATAGTTGCATATTGGTGCCATGTCTTATGAAAACAAGAACTTCAGGTACTTATCAGCTTAATGAGATGTGAAGGATATGCTGTATTTAATAAAAAAGGAGATACTCTAATTAATACTGCATTTAATACTATGATATTGTTTTTTATGTAACTTTTTTAAAAACTTAGTTTTCTTCATAAATGTTAACTAATTGGCTTACACACAGCTGGCATCACATTTTAAGTCCAATATTACGTTACTGGCTGTGAGACGGATAACGCCGCTGTAGCTTCTTAGTATTTCCTTCTTTCCTCAAACAGATGGCAACATATTATATACAGTTTGAAAGCTGAGAAATTGATCTATTGAGTGATGTTAATTCATTCTATTTATCTCAATATATTGAGAGTTGTAAACAATTGTTTTTGGTGATTTCTCCAACTACACAGTAAAAATGCGCACCATAAGATATTTATATCTCTTTGAGAAGAAATTTAGATTCTTTTTCTTCTAATCCTCATAAGACTTATTTTCTTAAAATAAAATAGTAAATGTAGAGTTTACTATTCGGAAATATTAGTAAGTCGCCAATGAGTTAAAGGTATTTTTGAATTCCATTTTTTTTTTCATTTCAGTATAAAATTAACTTTTGATTTGTTGTTATTTATGCAAGATCTTTTACTTAATTAAAAATAAAACTTCTTACATAAAATACTTGGTTTGATAAGTGTCTGTCTGATTTAAATTAACGTTCAACTTTTTTTTTTTTAAAAAAAAAAAAAAAAAAAAGATGGTCTTTTAAATAGGATGCAAGAAAATATATTTTTTCCAACGAATAGAACTATTATGAAAAAAAAAGTTGTTCCCGATTTGATACATTAACCGATTAAGGTTAATTCAAGAAAAAAATCTGGTAGATTTACAAGCATTGTTCACAACGGGAAGAATAAAATCTTTTATCAATTAACCCAGGTTTATATCAACCCACCTGCAGCTCTTCAGACACGTTTCTAATTTCGATTTCATAAAAATTCTATTAATGTAACCTTAATAGACTTCAAGGAGGATCGAATAGATGATATTTGTGCAAGCTCGTATTATTGGTCAACCAACTGATGCTTGAAGTTGAGAGGAACGAAACAAGTTATGACGCGCTAAACAAAGGATGTCGCGTTTCGCTCACTAGCCGATGATGGAAAGAAACCCATAATAATACGCTGAGATAATAATATTTCGCTCAAGCGGAGTATTTCCGACATGAAAGAATGTTCAGGTAAATAGTCGCTTAATTACCACTAATGCTTTTCAGTTTGCTATGCTTGATTGGAAAATGGATCGGGAACGAAGAAACACGTTACTGAAGCCACAGGTTCTTCAATAAAAGGTTCAGGTTTCTCAATAAATACTACTTACCGAAACCAATTTTAAACTAATTGAATTTTTGCTCGAAAGGATGAGTCTAACATGCACGAATCATCAGAGGACGTCCACAGCTAATGTCCTCGTTCAACTATTGGTGAGGCTAGCGCGTGATTTCCATACTTCCGACGTCCATCTGTGATTATCATTTGTATGGAAAGGAAAAGGATCCGCTATTACGAGGTTAGAGCAACGGTAATAACATGTTGTACGGGAGTTCATTCGAGGAAAAGAAAGACTTACAATTGCTGGCTTGAGTATCCGCAAGCCTTTATTCAGTTGGTGCCACTGAGCGGGTAAGCCTTTGCTTGCTTCAGATCAGCGTGTGTTTAGATTCACCCTTGAATGGACAGTAGCACAGTAGAAGATCCTTGGAGTTTTTGACCTAACGCTTTCTTAACAACCACAGATGAATGTTTGAATCCAGTTCGCATTAGTGAAGGGAGATTATGACTACATAACCCCCCCCCGAGTTAATTTTTTTTTTCAGTTATCAATAGATTGCATATTGTTAAAAAATGAGGTTAAGACATTACAAATGAGCTATTTTCTTAACGATATGTATTATGGGTTTTAAATTAGATACGTTGTGAGGGAGGGGTGGGCCTGAACATAAAAAATGCTAAAAAGATCTTAAAACATATACAAAATCCTTAACAAATAGAATAACTCTCTAATTTTATGTAACTATGTCTAACTGCTTAGTCATCACTGCAGGTGTCGCTGCTAGCCCTAAATATATTATGTAATGAGAGTGAATTATAAGTAAGAAGGAAAAAAAAAAACATTTGTAGTCAATATAACGTCTAAAATGTGGGTCAGGCTTAAATACTTCTTCAAAACTGAAATTAAAGTAAAATAAATGCTGTGCTTTTCTAATTTAAACTAAGTTACTTTAATTTGTGTAATCGTGAAATTTTTCGACCGTAGAACTTTTATTTCGTAAAAGAACA
>BMAW01077818.1:666643-682226 GCA_019974015.1 Nephila pilipes | reverse complement strand
ATATATATATATATATATATATATATATATATATATATATATATAACATATATATATACTACTTTCTCATTGAGGATATTTGTGCAATTGCAGTATAAAAAATAGTGAAAAAAATTAAAGGAATAGCTGGTGTTCCAAATATATCTCTTTAGGAAAGTTAATATCTTCGTTGATTAAAAAGAAATATAAAAATGTATTGAAGCAGTGATTAAAATGGTTTTCAAAGCGGTTATTGATCTAATTATAGTTTCACAATGCAAAATAGTTGGCTAGAAGGCGATTTATCGAAATATCGCACTACGTCGTCGAAGGTTACGAAATGAAATGAAGTAACTGAACCTTTTTGTATCGAATTTCAATTCATTTGTCAAGTAGACATAAAAATATAAACAGTCTGAAGATGCGATTCCATGTAAAAGTGGAGATCAATGCATTTCGTTTTGCTCGGATGGACGCTTTTTTGATGAATTGGTTACTCGCTAAGGATTAATGAGCTCATTCAATTGCTCATTATTTCGGAAAAAGATTTAAAAGGAAACACACAAAAAATGAAGTGCAAGATAAATTAAAATTAAGAGACCCTTATCAAATTTTCAAATACGAGATAAATAAAGTAAAATATGATTTGCAGAAGAAAATTTTCTTTTCGAATAACGTTTAATCTTAAAGGCTTCTTCTCAAGAATTTAGTGAAGAGTAAAATTGAAATTCATCAAGCATCTCGTTCAAAAAAAAAAAAAAAAAAAACTTTCTCTTGAGTGAAACTGTTGTTTCTTTTTAAATTTAACAAGAAATATGTAACATATTAAGATATTTTTTTTATTTAGTGCAAATATGGAACAGATTTTTCGATAGTTATATTTTGATAAATTATTTTCATTTTGAATACTCAAATATAAAAAAAGTATAATTTATTTAAATCAACTCAGAAATGTTGTTTTAATACGACTATTTCTACAGTTGCAAAATTTCTCTTCAGAATGGGGCACCGGTAATCTAGAGGTCAAGGTTAAGAACTCGCGTTCGCAGCTGTTTCCGCCGAATCGCGAGTTGGAGTCCTGATGGTACTTTAAGACCCGTCATGTAAAAGAATGATGCACATTCAATGTAAAAGAATGATGCACATTCAATCTGTTAAAGTTCAACATTCTTACTTTAGGATGGTGTGGGAGCTAGGAGAGTGAAGTACCAGCTCGGGTGTCTTCCTCATCACTTAACCAGGGTTCAAAATAACATCGCCAATAACCATCGTGTTGCTTCTGAGTACGATGTTCATAAGTAATCAGTCATTATCTTCAGGGTTCTTTGGGTTTTCAACAAATATCAATTGATATCTTTTCTATATAAAAAGAAGGTTAAGTTGTTATACATAAAATTGTGTGTGTGCTTTTCCATTATAAATAAAAAGAATACTTCTGATGCAAGGAGTAAGCGTAAACTAATATTGAGTTTCCTGTAAATGAGACAAAGGTTCCATGGTATATTGTATTCAAAATATGTGTTCGTATTGCTTAGGATGATGGTACAAAAACGGTTATTTATTGTTCAAATTACCATTCAGTTTTTCACATAAATTTAAATACTTATATAATTTGTATAAAATGAAATATAATGTTTTACTCCTTATTCTTCACACATTTACTTTTGATTTTTAAAACATAATCTTCAGTTATGTAACATTAAAATATTATTTTAATAAAGTTTCAATAATTATGAACTAGAGGTAAGTGCTGGAAAGACATCGGAACTCAATAATGTATAAACCTACTTTATAAATAATGTTTCTTTTATTTTTTCTGGTTTTTTTTTTTTTATATATATATATATATATATATATATATATATATATATATATATATATATATATATATATGTATGTATGTGTGTGTATCAACAACAATAAAACAATAAATGACACTTTAAATACAAAATTACAAACATTATTTAGAAACTAGAACTAAAAATTAAAATAAAAAAAGAAACATTTCTGAAAGAATAGTATAAACATCAGTTCTAACAGGCTGTAGAATACAAGTAAAATCATTACCCAATGGTTTTTATGGTTTATATATATATATCAGCCGCTCCTAATTTTTGCGGGAAAAAATAAAACACGCGATTACTAATAAATTTAGGATTTTCTATGTTTATAATAATTTTTTAATTCTTGCTAAGGTTAATTTAAGTTAAACATACATATTAAATATAAGCATTATAAAGCTAAAAAAAATCGTAATAGTTCGTGGGCTCTAATAAATATGACACATTTGTATTTGATAGATTATGCACACATATGAAATGATCCCGCCATAATAATCAATAAATAAACAAATTACAAATAAACGCTAATTAATTCTTAGAAACTGTCTCATCGTGCGCTGATTTAATATAGAATTAACCCCTTTCCTTAAACAATATATCCACTTCATTTCTAAAATTGCATAGAATGTACAAGTTTTAACAAAGAAATCAGTGTAAAACTACACTTGTCTGGGACTTAAGAACGTACCTTGATTATAAATAAAAGATAAATGTTCTCGAAATTATACATGTGGTTTGATTGATTGATTGGTTTAATTAACGTCGCACATGAAGCAACACGAGGGCTATTGGAGACGGACTTCGTAATTTTGAGTCTAACGAAGATGATACCTGAACTGTGTGGCACCACTCCAATGGGGAGACTTTGAATCTCAACATATTTTACTTGCATCGGCCCCGGCTACACGTCAGGTCTTTTGTAGCATCAAGCCCGGAACCAATGATTCGACGAAAACAGCCGGCTGCGAGTTCGCGACCGCTAATGCAGCCCTTACTAATGCGTCACGAACCATCATAAATCTAAATCCTTCTAATATTATTTTAATGTAACTAGTTTAAATATTCTGTTTGCAAGAATATTTCATGAAACATATGATGACTAAGCACAAGTTCAAATGTAATAGTATCAATTAAAAACAAAATACTAACAGTGACATACTAAAATTCAGAATTTGTTTCATTCTAAGAATTTTTTGAAGTTAAATAGAGTGTTTGCGCGTGATAAATCCACGATTGAGTCCTCCAGAAATCCCAGTGTGGAGTAGTAAGGATAACTGGATCTAAATTTAACTGGATCTAAAATCTGAAAGTTACTAGCTAAAGAATCATCTGTTACCACATTGTGGTTCAAACTTGTCTGTTACCAATATCAATGAGCGTTCTGTTGATATGTTTTTTTTTTAATGAATCGAATACTTTGTATGGTGTGTACGTAGTGGATGTATATTCGGAGCTCTTAGCTTTGCTTGGCTTCAGTGCAGAAATTTGAATTCGACTGTGCATTTCTCCCACGTGTCCAGTACAATAAAAAGGATCTTAAAATGTTATTGTCAAAGTGCAAAATATTAAAGAGAAATAGTTAAGTAAAAGAGATGTGGGATTTAGAATTTAAAATTTTATAGATTTTAAAAATTTCCATGAAATAGTGAAAAATCAACAGTGTTGCGTTTTGGAAGCTATTTGGGGTAGAGGAGATTGGGTTAAACTGAGGTGTCCAATCAACATTGTATATAACGTTAAGAAAAGTATTTCAACTTTAGAAGCAAATTAAGAAACCCAATACTTTTCTTACGATGAATTCTGGATATTAAGTGGGAAAACTATTCGTTTTATTTCAAGATATTTTAATTTTATCTCACTTAGAGTATAACATCTAGTGTAAATTACATTAAAAAAATTTTGCGGGAATATCAAGACATATAGCATACATTCGAATTAACATATTTGTATGCGTTTCAGGTCAGGTTAGAATGCGATTACACGAATTAAGTTACACCAAGCTAATGCGGGCATTTACGACTGTCGCAATTCCAACGAGACTCCTTACGTTTTGATTACAATGCGTGGAGAGATTTTCTTTGTTTGGTTAGATTGTGGTGATTAGGGCCAAAGGGGGAAGGTTGTCAGGAGGAAAAGAAAAATCCTCATGAATGCCAAACACTGTTCAGTCCGGTATTGAAGGTCGAAATGGTGCGGCTTCTCAAAAGTTACGACTTCCATAAACATTTTAACTCTTCCCTTTCGTTGAGTGCTTAATTACTCTGAGACATGCAGAGCCTTGCGGCACTCATTCCAGACTGACCTTTCTCCTTAAAAATGTTGTTTTGCACTTCCTCTTCTCCTTTGTAATCTCAGACTCGTGATGGTATCATCCCTTTTGCTTCGACTTTCCCCACGCTACGTGCTCCAGCCGTTTTGTCTTTCTTCGACGACTCCCCCTTCAACTTCTGTTAATGTGTTTTCAATCTATCTCGCTCTTCAACTTCCTCCGAAGACGTAAACAAAGTTTCACGTCCTGCTTCGAAATCGAGGAAAGAAGTAAGGAATGGGATGTTAAAAGCGTGGAGAGCACAGATTGATTGCCGGTTTCACCGAAATCCCTCAGCGCACAATGGGTTTGCTTATTATGAATGACCCGAGTTTAATTCGAAAATTCCTTTCAACAAAAACTTCGGTATTTATTCTATTTGGTGAAAGGCAGTGATAATGGATCGGGATCTATAGATGAAGGATCGGTTTTTTTTATTGATGTTATTTTCCCAAGGAGCATTCAATTTTAGTAAATCGCACGGCACAGTTTTTAAGGGTTGAGTTGGAAATCCATTAAAAGGAAAAATTTAAGCCTTTGTTCGGTAATTTATTTTTATCAGATGACGAATTATTCTAATAATGAATTTAATTCGACAGGGGTAGACATTACAAGGTGCAGATATAAAATAAAGAGAGAAATGTATTTTGAAAAAGGACTTAAAATATGTGAGATTGGATGATGTTGAAAAGTAACTTTGAAAATAATTATTTCTGAAATATGGTTATTTTTTTGAGACAAATAGGTTTGCTTCAGCCATCTTGTAATTTTGAATACAAAAATTCGAATTGCTTAGGAACCATAGTTATATCAACGTGTTTTAACTAAGATGACTGATATTTACTCTGATAAGAAATAATAATTTGATATCATATTATATATATATATATAATGTTAAAGTTATACCTTTCTTTTAAATATTTTAACTAGAACTATTCAACAGTGGTGAAACCGTTCCAACAACAGTCGAAGTTATTTTCATTTTTTAAGTAATTATTTTATTGTAGCGGAGAGAGAGACTATTTCCACAAGGTGAGAATTACACAACTCCGCCGTTGGATAAAAATTATGAGAGCAAGAGTGTAAAAGTAAGAGAGGATTTTGGTTATATAGTAGGGAAATTTCACAGTAAACGCCATAGAACGTGTGGTATGAATGGAGGGATTTCGAGGGAATCTTAAGTGTTGATCTAGAGTCTGGTAGGGATCATCCCTACAGGTCTGGAGCCGTGTGAACAGCGCTGTCAGCGAATTTTTAAGAACGCGTGATCGCATAAATTAAAGTTAAAATGGAATGGTATTAGGAAATAAGAATGAACGCTTTACTTTTAAATGAGAGAATGGAAAAAATTAGGAAATTAAATTATTATTATGAGAAACTAATATGAATCTGTTAAATCATAACATTACATATATATATATATGTATGTGTCTATGTGTATCTCTTTGTGTGTGTGTGTGTGTGTGTGTTCTAACTCATGAAGGGAAATATTTACAATGTTTTACTTATACTATAATATTTTTCTGATTTTTCACTAGTTTAACAGAATTTGTTAGTTTAACGTTTCAGTGAAATTATATAAAACTGATGTAAATAACTGATTTTTAAAATCAATTTTCTTAGTAATTTTTTATTCTAGTAAATTTTCGCAGTATTACATAAATATTATTTCCTAAAATACTGGAACTTACAAAGCAAAACATTAGTTGTTACAGTCAGCATGCATTTCATACGGGTTACTTTCGGCAAAAATATATTCCTTGGGTTATACATATTGAACATTTTTTAAGAAAATGTTAATATTTTATAATCTTTAGTAATAGTTTTTTGTAGAAATACTTTAATTACCCTTTATGAAAGAAATAATTATATTTCTACTTAAAATAGGAAATTATTAATCGTAAGCTTAATTTATTCATGTTAAAAAATAACAACTATTCTTTCTAATGGTGGTCTCTCAGTAGAATAGGAATAACTGCTAATTTAATAGTATTTATCATGTACTCTTTTCAAATTTTATTAATTAGTTCAATTTTAAAAAAGGAACAAATATACTTAGGTAAAATACAGTTTTTCTCAAACCATTTTTAAAGCGCATAAATCAAAATATTTCATGAGTATTTTTAGTTTCAATCAAGCAGAAAAGGGGATGTTATTTTTAATCTGATTCAGCAAAAAGGATTTACAGGACTTATAGGAAAATATTTAACTGAAATACAGAATCCTATGTGATTAAATATATATCTAAATAGATTTTGATGAATAACTTTTTTTTCAAAACCTGTGAAATAAAAAAAAAAAAATAACTTACAGAAATATTTTATTTTATTTTCTATATTTTAATGGTACAATAATTTTAAAAAATCTCCCCTTTTCCCTTAAAATAATCCTTAGGAAAAAAATTTTTAAAAGAATAATGTTGCATCTAATTGAGCTTATATACTCTTGAAATAACATTCTAAAAATTATTCAGGGAGCTAATGCTTATTTAGAAGGATAAAATAAGATCGAGCAGTATTTAATTTTTAAATGCCGTTTAACAACTATATTCGACGAAAAGGAATAAAACAGTTAAAAAGTTCTTGCCGCAAATCTTCTTGAGTCCTTAAATATTGGAATCTTCTTACACAGAAAGCTTTTATCAAACATTTCTCTTTCTTCTTCAAACCGAATTTTAAAAAAAAGGAATGAAAAAGTATTTATTATTAGCAAATCCTTTAGATGCAAATAAGCCACAAAAATAGAATCAATTCATTTAATTCTCTCACCCGAAATAAAACGGCCTTCATTTTCAAGAAACTATTCTTCACCGCATTTTAGAATGTTTGGGAAGAAAAACCATCAAGATTGTCAACCAAGAGAAGAGTTAAATTCCGTTAGGTAATTTATTTTCTTAAGGAAAACTGTTCGTCACAAAATTGCAGGGGGTTTAAAGTGTAACGGGAAAAAAAGCCTTTCATCAGGTACTGTTCAGAACTAATTACTGCCGCCTGTAAAGAGCAATAAATCTTTGACAGTCAGCAAAACCTCCGGCCGACAGTTTCGACAGGAGTTGGAGTTCGCTACTCCAATTTGTTCATTCAGTCTTAATATGAATTTTCCCTCATTGATATTCGGAAACGCCAAAGAAAATGCACCTAGTTTTTTTTCCGACTAGTATAACATATATTTGAGCCATGCGAGATGTAAAGGTTGATGTATGACTCTTCAGTAACGAAGTGAGCGACGTTTTCTTGTATATCAAGAAACCCAGCGGGCAGGTCAGCTAAAAATTGATGGTGGATATTTTGTGTAAAAGAACAAACTACATTTTAAAAAGGATTTTATGTTATCTTTCTCTTACATGCGTTAGTGCCTAGAGCCGTTTCGATAACCAGTATAACAGGAAATTAATGTATACTGAAAATCAAAAGGACAAAGAGAATATTCTATACTGCTCTTTAAATCTGCATTGATTGATTGATTTCATCAATTTGTTAGTGAGCTTTAAAGAACCAAAAGTGATTAGTTTTAATTTTCAAAACTGGCGTATTAATTTCTTTTACTAAAATTTAAAGTCGAAGATAAAGATATCTTATGCGAAAATCTTATAAACATAACACTGCATGCCGAGAATACGAGCATATAATATCCGTAACTGAGAATAATTTTTTAAATTTGAGCTGATATTTTTAAATGACTGTTTTATCCTATTGTGCATTGATATTCTTAAGCAATTTCAACTTTTCTAAATTCTGTGCTCTTTGTCTTGTATCTATCATTAACATTTCGTTTAATTTTCATTGGAAAGTAAAGAGAGAGGGAAAAAAGATTCATCCGTAAATTATTAGAAATTTTTTTGTATAATACTAAATCATAAAACTTTGAAAATACGGGAATTTATTACTACTCCAAAACTCTCAGTAACATGATACGACAGTAGTATTTGTTGAATGACAAATTTAAAATTCCTTAACAATAAAATCAAAATTTTTGAAAGATAACTCTTTTTTTTTTTTTTTTTTTTTTTTTTTGTTACTATCTTAAATTCACTTACATTTTTCTAACATTATATTACGAAATATTAACGAACTAACAGAATCTCTATAGATTAGTATAACATATTCAAAGTTGATGCAAATAAGCTCAATAATTATTATCCAAGTTTATTTCTCTTATAATAACAGCTCATTTCCTAACATTAAAAAAAATGTTGATATTGTTAATAACGGTAGGGGGGGGGATTTTAATGAAGGCAAAAGAAAAAAAAAAGTCTAGAATTCACGTACTTCCTTACTAAGCGTCGTTTTAAAAAAATATTCAGGAAGCTTTTCAAATAAAATTTAAACCTATTCTTGTGATCTAAGAATAAAATCAATAAACAGACTTATTGCAATGTAAAATTAATATTATTGTCTGGAACCAAATTTACAAACATTTGACCGAAAACATTTTTTTTTCTAAAAAAAATGAAAAATGCAAATAATGAGTTGGGGGGATATAATTGAGTAAATGTGTTATCTATTTTTGCAAATACAGCAAAGAGGTATTACGGAACAAAATCCTGAAACATCTTTGTTAGGGACTAAAATCAATCCTCTCCAAGAGACACTTGTACGAACAATTTTTCGACACCTCCTTTCCTAACGATTCTTTCTCTGCAGAAAAATGGAGTTATTCAGGCAAATTTTCTTTCTTTTTTTTCTCACATTGAATGAATCTCTTCAGAGTGGGATTCTCGACTTCCGCTCTGAACCAAAGACTAGGGGGGTTGCAATGGAATTAACGAAGGGGGCGAGGCATACATCCAACCCTGAATCATTTAGGTGGAAAAGGATGGCAATTTCTCTGGAACAATAACAAGATTTCTTTAATACGGCAGAATTAATTAGTACTACGCATTGTTTCCGTAGGAGAAACGATATTATGGAGAACAAACCTTTCAGATCGGATTCCAAGTCGATCAGAAATCAGTTATGGGAAAAGGAACCTTTGTTCTTAAAATGTACTGTGGAAGAATTTGAAGTGTTATGTTCCATTTTTTCAAAAGTGCTGTTAAGTTTTCTTTTTCACGGCAGCTCCCTTTCTTTCCTCCTTTTTTTTCCTGTCTAAGAATAATACGAAGAATAAAATTGACGATCCTACTTAAAATGATGGATGTAGCAACTGATTAAAATGTCATCCTTTTATTAGAATTGAACCCCAGAAATTTAGTAAATACAGAGATTTACATGAAGTTGAGATTTTTACTGAATGTTCTTCAGGATTTATATTATATTTATTTAGTTTTCTATACATTCATTTTTTTTTACTTGAATATATATTAACATCTCCCTATTTCTTTCTCTTTCCTTTCCTCTCTCTCCCTCTCTCTCTCTATATATAACTAGCTCGTAACGGTCCATTGGCTATAGAACTCGTAATTTTGATTAACAGTTAAATAAGGAGGGTGATATTTGATCTGTAATTTCATTCTTCAAATTTCAACATTGTCCTTCTATTAGATTCTGAACCCCTGGAATACCCTAGTGAATCTTCTCTATTTTCGACCCTCCTTCTTGTCAACCAGTTATTTCTTTCTTATGCCTTGACTACAGTTAACAAAGCTATAGCTAGATTTAAACATAGGTAGATTGGGCTTTTGCGCCTCAAACCCCGACTTTCACTCACTCACTCACTGGCAATATAGTTATCAGTAACTCCTGGTCTCTTGACAGTGGCACTAAGTTATTGAGTCCGTCGCCAATACTCTTTGCGTTGCTCAAGTGTAATGTTAAAGATAATATCTAAACCAAACTAAACTCCTACTTTGATTCCAAACAACCACGAGTAAGTTTTCTTTTGGATGAATGAATGATTGTTTGTGCGTGTGTGTGTGTGATTGTTTATTAACATCACATTTAGAATCAACACGAAGGCTATTGGTGACAGATCTAGTAATTTTGAACCACGGTAAAGTGAAGAATACGACACCTCAACTTCTTCTCCAAACTCTCCGAAGCGAAGACTTGGAAACTCGACCAGATTTAAACGTGCATCAGCCCCGCTACAAGGCTGGTCTTTAGTGGAATCGGGACATGAACCCACGAACGTCAGTAAGAACGCCGGCCCCGAGCTCGCGACCATGACAACTAGGCTACCGCGACCAATATGAAATGTGTCGAAGCAGGGAAAGTTAGAATGCAAACAATTGAGAAAACAAATACTTTTCACCGGTTGCAAAGGGGGAAATTATTGTTTTCTTAAAAAGTATCACTATTTATTTGAAATTAAAGCTAATTAAAAATTTCCAAAATTAGAGAAATCTGATTGTTTTTGAGTAATAAAGTATTTAATCGATTGTGTGTTAACCGGTAATTAAATAGCTTCATCTTTACTAGAATTTGAAAACTAAATTCGATAATAATATTTTATTTATTAAAACGAGTTTGTGATATTTTAGCATAAAAACATTTAAATGTTTCGTAGTTGTTGAATTTGTAGAAAAAGGAAACATATTGAACGTAAATCTATTGAATACACTCATTTCTCAATGGGTAAAATTTTAAAACACAGAACTTTTATAAACCCAACTTCTTTTTAGTTGTGTAGTAAAAATGAGTAGTAAGAAATAATAAAATGTAGGATCTACGTCTAATGATGGCTACAGACTTACAGCAGGCGTTGCTTTCGTGGAGCTTGCGACTCGACGAATTAAAGAACCACCGTGTAGTGGGTCTGATACACGTTAAATCGGTTGAGGTCCCAAGTCCTTCCGTTGCAGTCGTGTGGAAGTTTGGTGAGAGATATGAAAGCTCAGGTGTCGTCCTCATCACTTGAAAGAGGTTCAAACTTACGAGGTCCGTCACCAAAATCCTTCGTTTTGCTTATAAGTATGACGTTAATAAAAATTAATCAATCAATCAATTAAAGAACGAGAAAATGTGTCACTAAAATATTAAAAAAAAATTAAAGCATAATGCAATAATATAACATAAAATATATGTATATATATATATATATATATATATATATATATATATATATATATATATATATATAAAGGTCCATTTATAAAACAAGCTATTAAAGACTTAAATTTTCTTACATAAGTAGAATGATTGCATAATTTTTTACTGCTAAAATATTCATAATATTATGCCTGTAATAATATTATGAATATAATTTTGTACTTGAAAGCTAAAATTATATTTGCGATGTATACTTTTAGCTTTCTTGGTAGCAAGGTTACTTATTTCTATGTAATCTTTATTTATTTGTTCCTGTATAATTTAAAAATTAGTCTAGAAATTATTTTAGAGGATTTTCTGTTTTAATTTTGAGGAGTGTGACTAATGTAAATATTGTGAAATATAATTACATATAATTATATATATAATATACATACATATATACCTAACACACTATATTTTCAACATAACTACTTTATTGAATTAAATTTGTCTAATTACGTTTTGAAATTAAATGGAATATATCATCTTTATTTTAGTATTATACAACCTCAATAGCATAATTATTTTTTGTACTTCTAGTACAATAAGTACTTTTTTACAGTTAACATTGCGCCAAAAATGTTTATGTCCTTAGAAAAAGCTCTTGGAATATACACGAATAATTTATAAGCAATTTTTTTTATCCTTTTATTGGAAAAAAAACCGTATACTTCTTAAAAATCTTAAGTATTTCTAGTTTACAAAAAAAAAAAATTAATATTTCTAATCAGTGTAATCATTGGTTTAATTTGAAGAAGAGCTGCATTTTGTGTGAGACACTTGGATAATTATTAATTATGTCAATTCAAAGAACTTAAATTTAGAAAGTTTTCTAAGTGTCCAAATTTTCTGTTTATCCATTTAGTCACGAAGTACTACAGAAATTTTCATTTTATAAATAATAAATTTTATGAGCAAAAAATAAAATTTTTGCTCCTAAATATGTTTTTGAGTATTTTAGTGTAAAAATAATTAAAAGATTACTTAAAGCCCCTTGATATTTACGTCTAAGAATAATGAACAACACTTTTTTTAAAAAAAATTCTACATTTTTATAAATTAAATGCTTTCTTTCTTTCTTTTTTTTGCAGTTAATCATGTACATATAATGTAGAAAAAATAGTTCTACAAATTACATATAAAAATAATTTTAAAATTCTGCGACTTTTTTTTAAACATGAAGTGATGTTTTTCAGTAAAAAAAAAAAAGCATAGAACCCGCTATGTTTTAGAATTTTATATGAAAATAGCTGGCATGTGTTTGTACAATCTCTTACATCAAGTTATTTTTAATGCTTAAACACAGAAGTAAATTTAGCCTTATTTTCAAAAACGTCTTATTAAGGTCTACTTAAAGCGTATTCAGATGAATTATAAAGAGAACGCTGAAAAGAGTTCTATTACTAAAGAAGCTAATTAGAACAGTTTGATGGTAAATGATAACGTCTTTATTCAACTATGAGCAAGCACTATTTGGCGCAAATAAACGTCTCTGACTAAGCAAATATTTCTAATTTTAATAAACATAAAAACGCTTCAAAGATATACAAAAAGGGAATGTGGAATGGTTTGCACTGGAGCGTAACTATATGACAATACGCCCAATAAATCAACACACTTAATTTTGATGTGTTCCGATGTTAATTACACAGCGACGTTTGGAACGTGTCTCACAAAGAAAAGTATGATTAACAAAATATTTCTGTACTAAAGTTATTCGTCGTAGCGTTCTGATTTCGGCTGCTATAACACGATGAAAGATTTAAAAAAATTATCTCAGACTTATTTCTAATGAGGGACTAACTCTAAACGTTAGATTACCAGGGAAGTTCAATATTTTTAATGCTTCGACTGAGGAATTAAGGCGTGTTCTTTTCTTCGTGTGTCGCCTCAAGATAGTCCCTGGAGTCCCCATGTACTTTACTCGAAATTCCCATTTAAGGTCGGTTCGTTCAAGTGAAACAAAGTGGGTGTAGAAAAAAAATAACGAAAAAGAAACAAATAAGCTGATGCCTCGTAGGGGGGACTGCCTGCCTCTCTGGAGTAAAACAGGACGAAACGAAGGAATTAAAAAAAGAAAGAAAAAAGGCATGAGGCTTCGGGTTATGCGTCCGCATTTTGGCTTTATTTCAAGCTTTCTAATTTGTGTAGTTGGTTGAGCGTCTTAGCTGAAGGAAAACAACAGTCTATGCTAATTACAGTTGTTCGTTGCTTTCCATTCCATTTGTAAGGCTTTCCGTTTATCTCTTGGTCTTGCTTTCATTTCATGTTTATTGTGGCAATTAGTGCTAAAAGGTATGGGAGCCCCGCTTTCCACCCATTCCCCCGATTAGTAGAAATTCCTCGCGCAAAACAAAATCCCCCCCTTTCTTCCGCCATCTTGTTTTTTCTTCCCCCTCCTAGACCTTGATAATGCTTTAATGCCCGGTGTCTGTCTGATGGGCTCTAATTCTTGTTTGTTCTTCAAATTAAAAGTTTTATCTCCAAGATTGTTCTGCTTGCATTTTTTCTCGCGTGTTTCTTCCTGCTTCAAGATTAAAAGCCGCCTGCTTTTGCAGACAATTAGCGAGTGCCGGCCCGAATTTAAGAAATTTCAGAAAAGTAAACCCGCCGTTTCCCGTATTTGAGCATTGTTTAGAAATATGACTCGGAGAGTAGTAAGTAGGGGAAGAATGCACAGGAACGGTCTGGATTGCTCGTTTTTGGTAGTTGGGGGGGAGGGGGAAAGGAGTTCGAGGAACATGATATCAGTTTGAGAAATTTTCATCTATTATTCAAAGAAAACAGTTTGAATTTTTAATGAGGGACTTTTATTATATGTGTTTTTATTGTTCTTTTTCATTTGTTTTCCTTTTTTTAAAAGACAAACCGAGCTTTGTGTTCAGATTTGAGAAAAGTTTTGTAGTTAATTTTTAAACATATATCATGGAACCTTTCCTTTAAATGATAGAAAAATTGGAAAAAGAAACAATCAATCAATAAACATAAGTCCATTTCTGAAAAAAATGAAATAACTATATTAAGGAGTTTTTGGAGAAAAATAAGATCTTTTTTTTTTTTTTTTTTTTTTTTTTTTTGTGCTGCCATCGAGTGATATAAAAAGGATTCCAATTTCAAAAAGTAGCATAATTTAAATCTGTTTGCTTACTAATTGATAAAAAATATTCAATATTTTTAATTTAATCCTTTTTCTGAAAAATAGCTTACAATTATAAAAAGTACAGAAAAATATAAAATTAACAATAACTTTATAAAATGGAAGTTGAAATATCAGAAGAGATATGTAAGACGTAAAATCAAATAACTGATAAAAACTTTTCTAACCTTTAAAATTAATACGTAAATGTTGAGTATAAATAACAAAATTATTCTCATTGTAAAAAATGCTGTAAGGTACAATAAATACTTCAAAATTTAATTTAGATAAGATTTATACAAAATGAACAAATGTTTGATGATGAGAGCAAAAAGTGTTGTAAGAGGAGCAGTCTATCATCATAATAAATAATTATGATAACATTTACTCAAAGTTTAAAAGATTTTATTTTTCTTTCATCTCTGCTATTAGTAATTCAAGCTGTTTGATTGCAAAAATTATATCTATATTTTAAAATGTTCAGAATTTCAATAATTACATGCTCAGTTAAATAACTTTGAAATGTGTGAAATAATAACATTTATAGTAATTTAAATTTAATGCTGGTTACTGAATGAAATGGAGACATTAAATAAACAAAACAAAATTATTCTTTTAATTGGAACGCAAGTCAATAAGATGGCACAACTATTTCAGTCATAATCCAGAACTACATTAAACATGTAAACATGTCACGTAGTGACACGTTTTTAGCGATAAAATGAAAGTTTGTTTTTCTTTTTATAACTTCTGTATATTTCTATGACAAATGTACTTTAATGAATATGTTTTATGATTAAAAGTGCCTATTTATTGTATTGGGAAGAGATTGTATGACAGAATTTAACTAAAAAGAATTTTCATAATTATAAAATTTCCCTTTGTTATAAAGAAAATTGATATTATTGCTGTGAAATCAGCAAGGTGAATTATGTGTGTGATGTAAAACAATATAAAACGAGATCGCCTTAAGACGTTCGATCTAATTTTGGAAATAGTTTAGTTGTAGCATCAGGATGGAGTTGAGACCTTTTCATATTAGGCATTATATACTGAAGTTGAGTATATTGTACACACAAGAACACAACGTAGAGATATAGTGTCAAACGTTACAAAAGCCGTCAAACACATGCATGGAGCGAGCGAAAGGGAATCCATGAATCTCTCCACAGAAATTCTGTACTAACACATCAATCAATAACTCCCGAGACTAACATTGAAAACAACATTTTTTTTGCAAATTTTTTTTTTATTCATCGACATAACACCTTTTGTTAATCACCTTTTAGGGTGATACAATCGTTCCAACGCTTTTCCAAATCTTTTTTTTTTTTTTTTTTTTTTTTTT
>BMAW01077818.1:632582-665398 GCA_019974015.1 Nephila pilipes | reverse complement strand
CACTCACTCACTCACTCACTCACTCACTCACTCACTCACTCACTCACTCACACGCATATATACCTGTATGCCGGAGGTAAAGGGCAATGTGTCCATTTTTCAAAATGGCAATTAGTAAAGTTTTAAAAAGTAATAAGAATAATTTAAAAGTCAGTAGTCAAAAGAATAAAATGTACAAGGTTTTTTAGAAAATATTAATTAACAAATAAGCTGTAAATAAAGAAACACACAGAAAAACAATTTTTAAGCAGCTTTCCTGTAAAATTTCGAAAATGGACATTATGGAAAAGGGAAATATATATATAAAAGAACATTAAGAACATGACAATATGTGACCCCTGGGTTTCGTTTCTATCACTGATTTGTAACATCACAAGTTAATGAAGTTCAGCAACTAATTAAATAGTCAAAATAATCCCAGAATCAAATCCTTAATTTAATTTTATTCTTACTGATAGAATTATCAAAAATCAACATGCGTATCAAGACTGTGGAGAAAAAATCCTTACGCGTCCACTACTAAAGATAATCAGAAATGAATACTTATCTAACTGGAACTTATCAGAAATGAATACTTAAGGGAAGGTCTAAGTCAGGACCTAGTCCAACATCAAATTACTCTTTCTTCTCATCGAAATCACCCGTCTAATCTCGTCGATCAGATCTTTCTCTGATCGACGAGTCTCTCTCTCTCTACTATACAGCACTAAACTCTTTGCAGCTTATAAATGTTTTCTCATCAATCTTACTCACTACAGTATTTCTATTCTAATTTACATAAGTCACATTCATAAGAAAAGGCTTTCAAATCAAATAACATCGTATTAATGCCCTAGAGATTATTTGAAGGGAGATAAAAGTGAGAACCCGTTATAGATAATTCAAGTAGTTGATTCAGGATTAAAACTGAAAATAGTATCTCATTGGATCTACGTTTCCCTCGGCATTGAGTATTAACATGGACATCTCTATATTATCTAAAAAAATAAATATGAATACACTTATTGCTGAATATCAAAACATAATGATAGAGCATACCTTGACAACAAGAATCAAGATCTCGTATAGTAAAAAGCATGGCAACAGTTGTTTCGCGTTTAAATGTTTAATTAAAACTACAAACTAAAAATTTTTAATTTGAAACAGAGATAATCATATTGTAAATGAATTTTAAAATTTTGAATAAATTATTAGCGCAGTAATCGATTATTTAATCGTAAAAGTGAACGAAAATGTTTCATTATTCATGATATAGTAGCCATTTATTTACAAGAAGAAAAAAAATAACTAGGGATTATTAAGATATACACTAAAATTGCAGAAGTCATGGGATAGGTAATATGATATAGGACCTCTTTTTTTTTTGTGAAATGCAGCAACTCGACGTGGCATTGACTCAACAAGTCGTTGGAAGTCTCCTGAAGAAATGCATGCTGCCTCTACAGTCGTCCATAATTGTGAAAGTGTTGTCGGTGCAGGAATTGTTCACGAACTGACCTTCCAATCTTGTCTCATATATATTCGATGGGATTCATATCTGGAGATCTCTGTGACCAAATCATTCGTTGGAATTGGCCAAAATATTTCTTAAACCAGTTGATGAACAAAAATATTTTTTAAACCAATGATTTTATCTGGTGATATGGCACATTGTCATCAAGGAAAATTTAATCGTTGTTTGAGTACATAAGTCCACGAATGGCAGCAAATGATCTCCAAGTAGCTGAACACAACTGACAAAGAAAAAATTCAACTTATACTAAAATTCCATGCGTAACAATTCAAAATCATACAGGAATTAAATTCTGAAAATTCTTATACAAAGTAACTAAAAAGAGTACTTATCTTATTTCCAGAGTTGTTTCAGGAAAGCTGACGGCTTGCATAATGTCAGTTTATAAAGTCTTATTCCACAAGTGCATAGCCAGTCAAACTTTATTGCATATTAAAATGATATAGAATACTAATTTACACACATATCACTGAAAGAAGCTACTTACAGTTTCTAAACGATGTTGCTTTATTCAACTACTTATACAGACTGAAATAGAAAATATATAAGTGGTACATCAGTGACTCCGAACGCATGAGTGAAATGGAGTTTCCACTCGCAGGTTGGGAAAACAGGGCTTTACACAACATCCTTCCCCCCTTTGAGTTTCTAGAGTTCGAAACTTAAGCTCTACGTTTTAACAGTGGTCTATATCAGAATTATAGCAACTTCTCAGGGCCAGGATTGACATTAGAGGAAGAGTTATCTGCATTTCGATGAACACGAGTCCTATAGTCCGGTATATCTGGTTCTATGGTCAACCCCTGTGGAATAAGTCTTCTACTGAAGGAGAAATTCATTATTCTTCATCTTTGTGAATCGTGTATGTCCATCTCCAGATGGATAAAGATGAATCACTCGAGCTAAAAACTATCCCAATTTTTAACTTTGTCGCTGGAAACGAAAACAATATCACCAACTTGTACTTGGTTCTTATGCCTTACACCTTAAAAGGGTTGTCTAAAATTTCCCAAGTATTCGACATGAAATCTTTTCTGTAAATCTTGCTTTATTCTTTGTCGATATTTGTGTTCCCTGTTCAGAGAGACGGAATCCAAATAATCTAAATCAGGTGTTCCAGACTCTTTTATGTCTCTTGAAAACATTGATGGAGTAAATGGTGTTAAACTTTCTATTTCATCCGAAACATATATCAAAGGACGGTGTTCAAGAAATTTCTTCATTATAAATAATAGTATTCATTTCTTCAAATATCAAAGAGCTTCTGCCAAGTATATTTCTTAGAATTCCCTTGATCATTCCGATTAATCTTTCCCATCAACTTCCTCCGCATGGTACAGCCGGGCATTAAACTTCTAAATAATGTTATAAGTGAATAGAGATATGGTGTCCCAATTGATAGTGTTTACAAAATTTTCAGCATCTGAGAAATTTGTACCATTGTCACAGTAAATTATAGGTGGTCTACCTCTGCAAGCGATACATTTTCTCTAAGTTTATAAGAAGTTATCACTTGATAAAGATGCGCCTAATTCCAGATGTAATGTTCTATACATAGTAAACATAAAAATCACTAACAAAATCTTTTGCCCTCCTTTTATAATTAAAGGGCCGGCACAGTCGATACTTACCGCTTCAGATGTATCTGCCTCTTTACCATGATCTTCAGGAAAAGAACCTTCAGGTGATGTCTTTGGCTTGTCATCAAATCTTAGACATATCAAATTTTCATCATATACTTTTCATGTAAAATCTTCCTCATATCTTTTTCATATAAAATCTTCATCATATCTTTTTCATATATAAAGTATTCGACATATCTTCGCCTGTCCCAAGCGAAAATGTCTAGAAAGTATAATCTTTTCCACTATAGCATGATCACAAATTAATAGTATAAGATGTTAAAAAATTTTAGTCTTTGCTCACAACAAAATACGTGTTTTTATCCTCAGAAGATCTTTTTCATTTCTCCAAGGTTGAAGGGCTTTAAGGGTTTATCTTCCATCACTGTAAATATTTCCTGTTGTTCTATATTTAAGCCTAACTCTTCTAATTTATCAAATTCTTCTGAATTTAAAATTCCAGAGGGTCTGTTCGCACGTTTGACTAATTGCATCTATGGTAAGAAAGATCGGCAATATTTAACGAACCAGGAACATATTCCATTTATTAGGAACACTCAGAATTCTAATTTCTTTCACTCTGTTACCTACAAAAACTACCCATGGGCCTTCATTTCTAATCCATTACAAGACATCCATGGAGTTAGACAAATAATATGTATCCCAGTCTCAGAGTTGTAAGTCTTTGGACACTTCATCTGCAAGCTTTCCTCCAATACTGAAAGTAACCAGCTCAAACCGAGGAATACTGATACACTTTAGAAATGCCACTATAGATAGGGATTGGATGAGTTGCAATGTGATTGTGGAAGATTCTTCAACCTTGCAGCTGCATCCCCGTAGGTCAGATTGCCATATGCTAAGAGACTCCAAGATTTTCGTGGCTAAAATATTATAGTTCTTCCATAGAATTTAAACTTGTCAAGCATTTATTTATATAAATTGACTCTTTAAATCTTTCAGCAACAGGTCTGATATTTTCATTGGCTTGATCAAAATAATATGTAAAGGTTACAGCTAAAAGAAAAGGGCTACACGTAATACCAAAGACTAGTCGACAATGCCTAAAAGTAATCTCATTCTCTGGATCACCATATTTCCATACAAACACTTAAGTAATCCCTGTCACGTTCATCTAGAGAAATCTGTCAGAATGCTCTACGGATATCTGCAGTCATTCTAATTTTGCCTATTCTAAAACGATTTAAAACCGTAGGAATTAATTGAATCACATTCGGTCCATTATTGATGCAGTCACTTAAAGAAAACAAACCTTTAACATGTGCTCAGGCGTCTAAAATACAGACCTAATTTTTGCTGTAGAATTTTGTTTGATCACATAGGGATGATGTGAGTAATGAATCCGCGTCTCTGATGAATAATTCCCTTTAGGTTGAAGTTTCTCAATAACTCCTCCCTCTTCCCATCCACTAAAAACTGTTCATATTCTTTTAGATTATCAATCGATCAAGGTTCTTTTCAGTATTTGTTGAACACTTTTGTACCAAATATTTGTTATCTGGAATATTAGGATATCTATCTAACCAAGGAACACATACTTTATACATATATGAGTATATCTACCATCTCTCTCTACTAATCGTTTCTTCGAAAAGTTTGAGCACTAGCTTTTACGCTTCCTTCTTAGATAGTTTTTCACTAGAATCATTTATACCCAACGAATCCAAACTCCATAGGTCAGTAATATTGACTTCGTTTGCGAGTAAAAAAGGAACTTAAAAAAAAGTGATACATCTAAAATAGTTTCATTTAAAACTTTTCCCATCACGGTACATCTCAAAATAGATTGAACAGCAATTGATCCACAAGAAAGATGTTCAGCTTTACCTGAAAGTATTCTCCCTACAACATCGGCACCCAACAATATGTGTATCTCATTGACATTTTCTTCGTGTAAAGAACTTTAGGATTTTAAACTCAGATTATTAAAAAAAGTATTTTCTTTTCTTTGAATTATTTTAAACAACTAACACCAGTAATTTTTGGAACAGACGGACAAATTTTTCTTTGTTCCATAAATTCAATTTTACATTGTTCTTTCTATCTAAATTGCTCAATTGTATATTGTAACTATCATGACATTCTGTTTTTTCTGTGCCTCCAAAATGTCTGTGAGCTACAGTCTAATTACCTTTACTTTTTATTTCCATTTTTTCAGTTACAAATTTCGAAATATAACTCTTAGTCGAGCCACTATCGATAATTAGGTACACAAAATGATCTAATCCCTTATTGGAGATACGAATAACATGTGCTAGTAAATAAATTTCATTAAAAATAGATTGATTCGCTAGAACAGTATTATCTGTTGACCTAAATTCATCAATTTTCAAACTAATAGTTTTAACATCTTTTTGCTTATATTTTACAAAACTCAGATGTTGTCCTGAACGATGACAGCATATTACACTAGCTTCTTAAAATCTATAAATCATTTTTTAAACTCATAAATATTTAAAACAAGTTCCTTTTTTTTTATCAATATATCTTTCCTTTCATCTAAAGATAAATTACAATCCGAACTTGAGTACACGGACGAATAACTAAAAATGCAAATCAAAACTTTTGGATATTTATCTTATTAACATCTGTAGAAATTACCTAAGCATCATAGAAATTGTTATCTTTGATTAAATTATTGCTTTTAATACGGCGATGTGATTCATACTGTGAAACTGCATACGGCCGGCGGGAACAGCAACGAACTCCTGACTCATTAATAATGCCAGTTTACGTGACCTAAGCGAAAGTGAAAAAAAAAAAATCAATAATACGAATACGTAAATGTTTATAGAACAGTTTTCTTTTCTTTTTTTTTTTAACTTATTAAATTCCCTAAAATTATCTTGCAGCAAAACCTTCGAAACAGTTATGCATTATGCACTTGAAATATTTTCTGTGGACAATCCTACATATTCTAAACTTCTCAATTCCACACAGAAAGTTTATCCTAATTTTTTTTTAAATGCAAGAATATCATTTGAATGCTTCAAAGACTTTACATTTAATAAATTACACATATGGGTTTGAATCAGAAATTCCTTTCTAGTAAATCGTTTCCTTACTAAATTTATATCAGCATCATACGTCGAATTCGAAATAGAAAATCTCTCAATTGTGCTTAAAACAATACCTCCCAAATGAGTTTTCAAATAATTAAACTTGTCTATTGTATCTAATCGATCATTTTTGTGTATTTCCGATTCGAAAATATTCCAAAAATTCAACCATTGGTTTATATCATCATAAAATTTAGAGATAGTTAATTTAGGTAATTTTATTCGTGCAGTACTGTCTTTAACATTTATATTTTTCTTGGTGTTTTGACGGAAATTAGTAGTGTTAGCACGCAACACATTTTAAACGAGTTCCCGGATACGCCTACTAGCTCCTAATTTGAAAATAGTAACTTCCTCAAGATATTCTTCCATGCAGATGATTTCGAGAATTCATTCTCAAATTTAATTTCATTAAATCATGCTTCTAATTTTTTGTCTACACAATTAAAAAGTTCACATTTAATTGTTAGATTGTCTAAGATTTCCTCTAATTCTAATTTTTCTGTTCTTGAAATTTCAGGTTCCAATTTTGTTATGGTATTAGTTACTGCAGTTCTTAGAATGCCGCTTTTTTTCTTTAATAAAGCTATTGTATCTTCCAGCATGATTACAATTAAGACTACTTTCTTTTTCAATAATACTCATTCAAATCAAATAGTTTCTAATAAACCGTCAGGTATCCTGGCAGAGATATCAGATGACACAGAAAGTTTTTCACTTATACAAAATTTCCATGCGTAACAATTCAAAATATTGTAATTCTGCAAATTCTTATACAAAGTAACTAAAAAAAATACTTATCTTCTTTCCAGAGTTGTTTCAGGAAAGCTGAATGCTTGCATAATGTCAATAATTCCACAAGTGCATATCCCGTTAAACTTTATTGCATATTAAAATGACATATAGTACACTAATTTACACACATATGACTAAAAGAAGTTTTTTATAGTTTTTAAATGATGCTGCATTGTTCATCTACTTAAACAGACTGAAATAAAAATATATAAGTGTTACATATGATTCCGCGCATGCTCGAAATGAAGTCTCCAATTACAGGTTGGGAAAACAGCTCCAGACGCAACAATAAATAATGCATAAAGACGCAATAATAACAGTTTGATCCGAGAACCCGGTCCATGTCATGTAAGAACAGCTCTCACTATTATAGAGCCACATCTAGCTTTCACTGTGCCTTGTTGACAACTTGGGTCCATGGTTTCGTGGGGCCTGCACCACACTAGAAGCTTATCATCAGCTCTTACCAACTAGAATTGTGACTCATCTGATCAAGCAAGATTTTTCCGGTTATAAAGATTCCAATTAACATGTTCACCAGCCTAACAGAGGTGTTGTAGGCAGTGTCCGTTGTTAGTAAAGGAATTAAATCGGCCTTCTTCTGCAATATCCCACAATACAAAATTTCGCTGCACTATCCTCACTATCACGTCTGTCGTATATTGATGGTTGCTGTTATTTGATGCAGCGTTGCTTGTCAGGTAACACTGATTACTCCATGCAGACGTCGCAGGTCAATGTCATTAAGTAGAGGCGGCTGCATTACTTTATCAATGGTTGGAGGTAATACAAGAAAATATATATTATCTGTACGTCCTTAACATTGTGGAGCGAAAAATGTTACATTCCCAAACAATTTCTGAAATGAAATGCTCTATGCGTCTAGCCTCAAATAGCATTCGGCGTTCAGAGTCTGTTAAATCCCAACGCGCGGCCGTTAATCGTTAGAAAATTTTTGCTTGTATTATTTGAGTAGAAAAGAAAAGCCTTGACAGTGTACTGCCCATTTATATATTTCTTATGCGACGCTTCTGCAATCTGGATATATGCATTTTGATAAAAGTTACATTTATGAAAATTTATCAAGAAAAAGTCAATGCAAGTAAAAAAAAAAAAAAACTTCGACTAATTAAAATTTAAACCTACGGAATGTTAAAGGGGAACAGAAGACATGAAGTAGTTTTTAATAAAGCAGATTGGGCCTACAACAAACTACAGTTGCCTAAAAAGAGACAAAAAAAAAAAAAAAAAAAAAAAAAAAACCTTTTCTTTTTCAACTAAGCGCTGAGCAGAAAATGAAGTAGAAAGTTTTTTTCTAAAATGGTTCGAGACAGCAAGCTTCCCTTTGAAGATAATGTAATAGTAAATGAACAAATAACAAAACGTCGGTAAGTCTCATTATGTTGCATTAAATGTATTAAATAGACCTAGATGGAAATAGTTTTATTAATTCTTATATTCTTTTCACTTCGCGATTCACCATCTTGATTACAAAGAAGATTAAACGTTTTGAAACGAACCTCCAGAAAAGTTGGGAGAAGCTTTGAAAACTGGTTATACAGAACCCAAAACTATCGAAAATAAAAAAAATTCATTTTTCTATTTGTGCAATGCAAACAATTGAAACGACTTGAAACTACTGAAAAGTAAAAAATTCATTTTTCTATTCGCACAATGAAGATAATTAAATTGAAAATCTATAAATACCCTTATTTTTTATTTAATTATGAATAAAAACAATATTCACTTCACTTTACTCAACATAACATAAAAGATAATAAACGTGATTAAGTAGTGTTCATCTTTTACGTATATATAAGCTTGATACTCAGTATTAACAATACTTATATTAGGTTATTTTACGCATACATAAATATTTCTGAATTTATTCTTATACAAGTAAATTCTGAAATGTTTTTTGATTATATATATATATATATATATATATAATCAAAAAACATTTGATGTGTGTGTGTGTGTAACAAATCCTTAATGGCTGTGTAAAAATGCATTATAATTCAGGGTTGTAATGAGAACACTTTTTTTTAATCAAGACTGTTCATTCATTCAGATGAAAGAGAGAGAGAGAGAGAGAGGCAACAAATAAACATTATTAAAATGATAATGCAACAGGCGTAACTTCACTATCTTGATTACAGCAGATTAGAGAGAATTTTACCTTGCCTTTGAATTTATATTAATGAATTTATTCAAATAATGTAGTGATCACATGGTGTAAGATGAAAGGTTTCCGAGGGACTTTGATGGTGTCTATCAGTCTTGTCAACGAATTACTTCCAACAGATTTACGACTATGGGAAAGTGGATTCAGCAGATTTTATGAGCACGTGATAGCATAAATTAAAGGATAATTTGGAAATGTATCAGCAAATAAGGATGAATTCTTTCTAATGGGTGATATAGAATAAGAAGAATTAAAAAATAAAATTATTCTTATAAAAAAAATAAAATTATTATTCTTATTAATTATTCGAATTAAATCAGTAATTTATTAAAAAAAATTACTGATCCATATATATATATATATATATATATATATATATATATATAACACATCGATCAATAACTCAGGAACTAACTAGAGATGGCCCCTCGTAGTAAACCAGTAACCAGGTCTTTCTAGGGTATAACCTTTGCTTGAAACGTATCAAAATTTTAAGTCGATCGGACCAGGAAAAAAAAAGTTTTTTTTTTGAAGTGAAGTGAAAAGGTTTTTTCAAGTGGGTGCCACAATTGCTCGATGGAACTAAAAACAGCAACGGTCGATGATTCGAAGCTGTTTATCGCTATTCTCGCAACAAAAAATTTCTTGCGAAAAGAAAAGAAAAAAAAAAATTTTTTTTTTTTTTTTTAAGGGGAAGATTTGGAAAAGCGTTGCTGGAACGATTGTATCACCCTAAAAAGGTGATTAACAAAAGATGTTATGTTGATGAATAAAAAAATTTTTTGCAAAAAAATATTTGTTTCAATTTTTAGACTCGGGGAGTTGATGATCGATGTGTTATATATATATATATATATATATATATATAAAGAGAGAGAGAGAGAGAGAGAGAGAGATTACAATATTATTTTTCGTTGCAGATAATCTTAAATAAGAGCTATTTCAAGATTCAATAATATAAATATGAGCTTCTAATGTGCATATTTATCAAATAAAAAATTAGGCACCTTGAATAATTTTTGTAATCCTTATCGTATCTGATTAAAATTAGTATCACATTGATAACTGAAAGGGAGCAAATTTATGATGTTAATTTATTATTTACTTAGCTTAATTAGCATAGTTAATCTCCTAAAAGGCTCTAAAAATACCTTGTTTTAAACTATATTCGAATCTAATTATAAATTCAGGAAATCTTAGTGAAAAACTGTGAAGGAGCCATATAGTAGGGAATTTCGGGCAAACAATCTATCCACAAAACGCTTACACTTCTTTAGAAATGTTCGAATTAATTTAGTTTTTACTTTGTTACATTTATTATTATGTATAATATATGGTACTTTGAATAAATGTTCTAAATTCAAAAACAAAACTCATTACTCATAATAATCTGGAATTTTCCAAGTACCGTCTGAATTAGTGAATCGGTATTTAAAGTTGTACTGGTATAAAGGGGAGAGTTTTCGGTAATCGGAATTTCAGTTCTTATTATTTCCTAAATTATTAGACAAATTGCTTGAAAATCTAGAGTTTGAGGTTTCAGAACATAGAAAAATCGAAAATCTGAAATTTTTGAAACGTTATAGTTTACTTTCTATTCTATGCTTAATAACTCATATTTTTTTTACAAAAAATACACAGCTTTCAATTTATTTCATTTTAAGAATCAAAAAACTACTCGGATATTTTGTGTAAACATCTTTAGAAATGTTTAACAGAAAATTTTATATTGTCAAATATTTCAAACACCCATTTAACATTAGAGGTTTCGTTTTTCAAACCCCTGTAACTTAAAAACACTTTTGCCGAATTTTACGGAAATTTGTATATAGGCCAATTTAATAAATTTAATATAAATAACGTAAGGAAACGCGAGGCATTCATATAAACAATTATAAGTTTAGTTTTATTCAGTTGATTTAGTATGTTTATCAAGTTAATCTTAAATATATTATTGAACCAATGACATCAGTTTAGTTATAGCAACGTGTTCCTTCCTGTCCGACGATTATTTTTTCTAGCCGCATGTTCCTTTCAAGACGACGTGGAAAAGGACTGAAGTGCGTTATATCTCTCGGAGCTCAAATTTCTCATGTTGACATAGCGTCAATGTGGAGAGTGGAGTACCAGCTTAAGTATCGACCTCGTTATGTGCCGAAGGCTCAAAATCACATGGTGTATTGGCTGTTGTTAGCTGACCTTGAGTCGCCAGAAATAGGTAGTTTATAAACTTTCGATTAAAATAACAAATACGATAAGAAGGCCACATTCAAAGCCATCCCCAATACAATCTTTAAAATCATGTAAAACCAATCAATCAATTAATGCAGCTTTTTGAATGCATTAATATCCGGAGAAAGAATTTTCCTCCTTTTTCATTCATAGAATTGTATTTATTTTTAACATAGTCAACAAAAAAAAGTTGTTTAAATATAAATTGCAATTCAGCATGGAAAAAAGTCATGAATATATACACTCTATAACAACAACAACAACAAAAACGACGCACACTGAAGAAGTTGTCCGATGGAGACAAAAATTACATACATAATTATATACAGAACAGGAAATGTTTAAAATTTTATAAAAATTGAATGATTTATTTCAGAGTTACATAGTTACAAAGTAAAGAGCTCAATAAGGTGTTGATCCATATCTAGATTGGATGCAAGCTGCCACATGATGTGGCATAAAGTGTTAAAGCTCCCTGATGGTCTCTTGCGGTATTTCTTGCCAAATTTGCTCCAATTGTCGGGCTAGACCCTCAACATTTCCTAGTAGATGCAGTCGTCTTCCCATCATATCCCAGCCATGCTCGAATGGAGAGAGATATGCCTGGCCAAGAAAGTGTTTGACAAGCTGTAAGACAGTTCTTAGCAACACGTGCCGTATGTGGTCTGAAAAACAAGGTCAGGGTAGCAAAAGGAACCGTAGCAAAACAGGTCTCAGAATGTCGTCGACGTACCGCTGTGCTGTAAGTGGGCCTCTATTGACGACCAAAGGCGTCTGACTATGAGGGCCTGTGTGGCGTGCGATAGTGAAAGCAGGATCAGCACGCTTCCCTGGCGTCTCCACACCCCATCTTCGATGATCGTCAGGACACAGTTGGAAGCGGGAATAGTCGCTAAACACTCCCCAGTTAGCATCATTCCAACCGGATCTAGTCAAGCACTACTGTAATCTGGCTCGACTGTGTGCAGACGTGAGTGGCAGGTGGCGTAGCGGTCGGTACTAGCGTAGATTTCACTCTATCAGCCGTCTGTGAATGGTCATGGTGGACACTCGAGTACGGGTCTCACGTCTGATGGTTTATAACGAGGAATCAGGCGCTGTGACAGCTGATCTGACAATCGCCACATAGCTTCGACCCATATGACGAGCGATTCTCCGATATGCCCAACCTGCCTCTTTCAATCCAATGATGGGACCTCTTTTAAACTCTGACAGTTGCTCGTAATGAGCTCGAATCCTGCGGCGAGGCATTTTCCCAGTCGTTAAACGTATCCTAAATCACAATGCAACAGAAAATTTGTCCATCCGATTGAGAATCGCTTCTTATATACACCTGATGTATGCGCAGTTCCGGTGCACTGTAGCTCCCGTTATTCATTCATTGGATACCAAATTTTAATCATTTGTATGTTCGGTTCAAATGTCTTTGCATACGAAATCTCATTACAATCAAGCAACTCCTTATTGGTGCGTCGTTTTTTTTCTTTTCTTTTGATAGAGAGTATTTTTTTTAACATTTATTGTACGTAAGATTTATTACCTGCTTTATACATTTGTAAAAAGCTTTTTTTTTTTTTTGTTTTATACTATACAATTTCATACCTTTTGAAGTGTAATTTTTCTGCCTGAAGCTGAATGAAATTGAAAGAATTGAGAAATTAGAGTACCCATAATTATAAAATTTTTAAAAAATAAAGCACGCTTGACAGACAGAATTATTTTTCTTAGTCTCACTTTGTTGGTTTATAAGCAACTTAATTTAGGATTGAGTTTTAAAAATAGTTCATAGCTCCTGGTTTTATTATTTCGGCATTGGCTTCTAAAAGACTTATCTTCTAATCCTGAACAAATACTTAGATGCTTAAGTTACTTAGTCTGATGAACTTAATGGAACTTAAACTCTATCGTAATATATAATCAGTCTTCTTAAACGAACTCTTAGAGTTTTAAATCTACAAACATTGCATGTGTGTGTTATTGTATTGTCAAAGAAAATAAATCGAGAGGAAATAGTACGTTTCTGGTTTCCATCTGAAAAATTTGATTAATAAGGTAAAAATGTAGATATCGACTTCATTTAAAAATCATGAAATCCGTTGTTAGTAACCCACCTAATTCTACACGGAAAACTCGGAAGCCTTTCTTGTAATCATGGTCGTGGACTCGTGGCCGGCGGTTTTAGTTGAGTCGAAAGTTCGAGGCTTGATGCCAATAAAGATTCGCCATTTAGCCGAGACTGATGCACATTAAATGTGTCGAGGCTCAAAGTTTTCCCTTTGGTGTGATGTGGAAGTTAGAAGAGGGGGTGCCAGCTCAGGTGTCATCTTTGACACTTAACCGAGGTCCGTCTCAAGTAGCTCTCGTGTTTCTTCAGTGCGACGTTGATAAAACCAACAACCCAAAAAAACAAAACTGGACTTTTATAGAATAGAATTAAATTATGAAGTGTGGTGAATAGATTGAATAAATATCATTTGTAAGCAACGATAAAATGAATAGTTAAAGAATTAAGAGAATTGGAGGTAGGTAGAGGCAGTTAGATTCTTGACCTTAATCTATAACTGAATTAATTAAGACCGTCTAGTCAAGGAGTTTTGCGAAACATAACTAGGAAGACTCTACTTAGAATTAAGGGGTCGAACCCCTAACTCCAGTTATTATACTTAACTAAATTCGAGTGAGTTGGTAAGAAATATATTAATTTAGCCTTTTAAACGATAATTTAGACGCGTGTAGACAAATTTTCCACACAGAGAGTAAGATAGGGAATAGACTTGAATATTCAATGCTTAAATAAAAATGAATTGGTTATCATTACTTTCAGACCCAATACTCATTTGGCTGCGAGACTCTCTAAATAAGCTCAGAAATGCCACACGAAGGAAATACTACGCAGATTCCTCCAGGCTTTAGTCATTTTGGCTGGGTTATTCTAGAATTGTTGACTAAATTATCCCCATCAACAATATATATATATATATATATATTTGTTACTTTCTTTATCGTAATTATTTTAGGTAAAACTGAGGAATTTAAACCAAATGTTTCGTTTTACCCTAATTATCTCAAATTATTAAAAACTAATCTTAATTCTAATACAGTAGAATTTCTAGATCTTGATTTGCAAATTGTTGACAATAGACTAATTAGTAATATTTATGATAAAAGAGAAAGATTCGAATTCCATGTAATCAAAATTCCTTTTTGGAACAGTAATCTACACAGATCTATTTACAGGAATATTTTATTAAACTTTTTATTACGTAATAACAATTTAACCACACATAAAATAGACAAGTTTAATAACGTTAAAAAATTCTTCAACAACTTTTTAGATCATGATTATCCAATAAATTTCTTAAATACTTATATACATCACAAATACAATACATTAAACATCTTTGCAAATCGTGATCCATTTTCAAATCCACCACACAACAATAGATCCACAAAGTCGGCTTGTTAGTGGTCTAGCCGTGAAGAATTTATTTATTTATTTACATTTACACAGCTTACATTTTTACTCACTCTCTGGACCATTACACTCCTTTACCATACAACTTATTACCAACCAATAGTTTGCATCCTTTTACACTTTATTACCAATCAAACAATGGTTTAAATCTTTTTTCAATTTATATGGTGATGACGTGTTATATTTTTTTCATTTTGAGTATGTGATATACATCTTGAAGCTTAAAGAAAATTCCATCTTACTACTCACATATTTGAATCTTCATTTCTTTGAATTTTTGTAAGTAATTTATACTTTGATTTATTGATAATTTTTAGAATTATAAATTTTATTTTTGTAGATTTTATCGCTGAATTTTTTTGTATCTTTTAATCATTTAACTCTTTTGTAATTTGGATTTCCCAATTCAACTTACCAAGTCTCAAAGGGGGAAGGTTTGTACCATTAAACTAGTTTAACCCCATTTATTCGGTCCTCAGCCCGATATTGCTTTTTGACTTGCTAGGTTCCATATTTTCATTTATTTTTTCTTTCATTTTTACATTTCTTTCTGGATTTTTGTCTTTTTGAATATTTTAAGTTATTCTTTCATAAATTTTCTGTATATATATATATATATATATATATATATATATATACATCAACAATATATATATATATATATATATATTAGCCAATTTTTGCTAACTGTTTAATTAATCATACACTTCAATTGAATATAAATGCTGAAAGCGAAATTTAAATTTAGCCATGATATCTACTTCTGAATAAATCTAACAAATATCCAAGCTAAATTTAGCCAACAGTTTCTAGTCATAAATAAATGTGTACAAAAAGAGGCATTTAATTAAATCATTCATTGCTTAGTATGCGTGTGGAGTACGAATTTTATCATCTTGTTCAGTTGAGAACTATTAAAGCAGTGAAAAAGAAACGGATACATAGCACTCATTAAGATATTATATAATTTTAAGTCCCATTTTAGTCTCTGTAATTAAATAGTATATTTTTCACCAAAGAAAAATGCATACATTTTAACAATACCACAATCTAAAATTTATAATGAAATATATTTTTATAGAGTGCTCATCATTCACTTTAAAAAAAAATAGATAAATCATTTTTCTCTAATATGCTCTTAAAGAGCGATTCGCGCCAATGATGGTAAACCTTACTAGAATCACTACCTCACCCACATCCCTTCTTGATCATCATCCCCGCTCTCTAGTATAATCAAGGTAATATATAAAAATCATTCACAGCGGTGATTTTTTTTTCTCAATTTATTTGACACGACCTTACATTTTTTGCTCCTCTGTGTGTGCGGATTTTTTTCTTCTTTTTCTTAATATGAAAAGAGTGCTATCGGAAACAAACGTTTAAAAGCTCTTTTCCACCTTGGCTCATTTTCTTTTTGCAAGTGATAATGATGTTTCAATATCGTTGCACTCTTAGATTGTTTTTAATCGGGAACATGATTTCTTTTGTCCGCTTGCGCCGAAACAACGTCAGACGATATGAAACCAAATTTCTTTTTTTCTTCATTCATGCAAATTAAACTTGTCGGATCACTACTTACCTTTTAAAATTATTGGAGGCAATGGGCTTCATATATTTCTCTTCTCTTAATTGTCTTTTCGATCTTGAAGGGGTGGGGAGGGGAGGGAATGCTCCTCTATTGGAAACTTGTTTTGACGTTTTTTTAAGTAATTGTAATCTAGATTTTTTTTAATTTAAACAAATTTCTGTTTCTTTTTATAGATTTTTTTTTTCAGTTATTAGTAATGTTAGTTGAATCAATTGAAATCTTCGTACTTTATATATATATATATATATATATATATATATATATATTATCATCACATACTCCTATATTTCTGGTTAATTTTACGTGATTCGAATACTTTTATAAAATTTATTTAATGTTTATTAAAAAAAATTCACCTTTGATATAATTATGATTATTAAATTAATGTTTTTTTTTATCAATATACCGTTTTCATTACTATAAGCTTGTTATAAGACAAATTTTGTGACTGACAGTCGAAAAAAAAAGGGGGGGAGGGAATTGTATGTCTTAAAGAAGCAATTAAAATAAAAGAAAAATAAGTGATAGATAATTATATTTCTCTTTGGTTTTTTTAAATATTTCTTTCTCTCCTGACAATAGTTAAGTAGGTTTATAAAGCTTGAACGAATTGTTTTTTTATAGCGAAAAGCTTTATTTTTTTAAAAAAATAATTTTTTAAATTATTTTCTACGTCACTTAATTCACTCACATTGAATCTCAGAAAAATGTTTCTACATGTGAATAATGCTTAGCATTATTGGTAGTTGATATCAGTGAAAATATTTCATGAATTCTGACTTCAATATTTGTATCATTCATTGTAGACTGGTCAAAACATCAATAATATAAAAGAAAGCGTAACAGGCGCCCCGGTACGGGGAGGTGTGTTGCCACAGATCGTTACGTACAGATTCTTCTGATTAGTTATATGCATGATAGGATACCATCTTTTATCCATAAGAAAATCTTTTTTGGCACCACTGCGTTCGCAGACATCTGAGCTAAGACATCTAGGCAGACATCTGGGTTAGTAAGTAGTGTAGGAGATGTGAGAGCAAAAATAAGATTACATTGCTATTGTAGACGATGTCAGATTTCAAAGTTTACTCATAGAAAAAGGAAAACTTTTGGAACAATCTAAACTGAAGTATCTGAAACTATAGTTGAAGCATTGGAATTGAAAATTATGAGGTATCTGTTTCCTTATTTTTATCATTATTATATTTGTAAGACTTCCTGTAATACTGAAATTGATGCATTAATTCTTTTTAAATCCATGAAACTATAACCTGATAACTAAGGTGGTTAATGTAGAAAAAATTAAATTTTGAAACATCTTCTAACTTAGGTGTCTAAAGCTATTGTTTAAACATTAGAATACAAAAACACATTACATTTGTTCATTCATTTGTTTGTGCGCAAATATAAAAAATTCTGAAGTTTTGAATTATTTTTTCTCCCAACTCATTGAAGCCATAATTTGATAACCTTAACTATATTTGTGTGCAAAGCTTAATTTCCAAAGCACTGTAAGCTAAAGCATCGGAAAATATTGTTTAATCATTGGAATTCGAAAACATGAAATCAGTGCACTTATTTATTTGCATAAAAACACCAGAAGGTGCTCAATGAATTATTTTTCAATTCATTGAGCATCAGAGAGTCAGAAGTACAATTCTTTTATTTTTATACTTCATTACTGATCATTGGATCTTAATTTGCACCGTGGACATTCGAACGTCATATATATCACCAACATATCTTGATATTTCAGACAACAACAGCTGCAAACGCTCTTCTTTACATTTTCATTTTTATTTCCTTGTTAATGTCATGATTCTATTTCCAAGACATGTCATACATAATATGCGTACTTCCTACATTTATAAGCGTTCGTATGTCTCATGTGATGTGTTCAACTGGTTTCTATATCAGTCCAACACGTTTTCCACAATTTTCCTTCTCTGATAAACAGCAATAAACTTCGAGACGACAATTAGATGAAAAAATAAGAAGAAATAAAGTATCGAAAATAAATACAGTATGAAAGAAATGCTGCATAACTGCAAAAACAAATTTGCAGTAACATTTGTATCATGCATTCACCATTTAATTTAATTTAATCTATCGAAAAAAAAATTTATCAACAAGAATTGAATTATCAATTAAATCTCATTTTTCATAGCTACTATTATATAATCTACAGACAGCCAAACTTGATATGACGGATTTAATTTGTCATTCCAGTAAATAATTACATAACGTTACCTTCTTCCGCAAAACGTCATTAATCTAAGCATACTCTTAAAAGTGAGCCGAGTGTGTCAAAGGTGTTTGAATCTGGTGTCCCATGGGTACAATTGACCGCTCACTGTGTGGTTCGCGGCAAGGAGTAAATGAGCGTGAGAAAAGGTCTAATGAACCGCTTAATTGGCTGTAGGAGTTGATGCGGAATCGTGACTAGGCCAGGACAAGTAATAGTCAAGGTCACACCCCGCCTTAAAAAAGAGGCCACCTGCCTAATATTTTCTAACTTGCCGTATATGTTATCCTCACAGGGAGTAGAGCACGTGCTGTGATTTGACACATTTCTATGTGTGGATGGGAAAGAATCGTGGTTACAGCTTTAAGTAATCTCTACAATAGAATGCAGAATTTCGGCTTTTAATTTGATAAATGGTGTTAAAAAAGAAGAAAGCTATTGCGGAACTTTATGATTTCGTGTTATTTAGCGCTCTTAATTAAAACTCGTATTTCAGAAATGATCAGACACGACGTAATCAGTGTAACACCAATTTCAAATGCTCTTGCCGTAGTAAATAACGAAGAAATTCTTTCTAATTCTAACATATTACACCATTGTATCAAATGAAAGCTGTGAAGAACGTTAAAAAGTAGAAGCAAAAATGTTGGTGAAAGAGATTGAAAATTAGGAAAAAAATTATTCATCACATTAAATGAAATAACCTTATGAAGACAAAGAAAAATTTCAAATAAATTTTTAGTTGAAGAACTTTCAATGGATATTTATATTGTTTGTATATTGTTTTACAAATCTTGTAGAAACCTTATTTAAATGCAATGCATAAGAAAGATCTCCTCAATATTATTACTAGGAATATAAATATATTTTATCTCTGATATTGTTTGTATCAAAATAGGGTACAGTAATGCACAGAAGTAACCTGAAGAATTCATTGTTGATAGAAAATGCATTCAAACTATATAAATATTTCAACCTGCGTGCTGTTTCGATACTAGGTAGCTTGACATGAGAAACTCAAGATTTGGAAAGTTATGAATCGGCTAAGTTTCACTTGCGTTGGCGAATTAATGTAAATCTGAAAATGGAGCATTGAATTTATTAAACTGCTGAATGGAATTTAATTATTATTAATTATAATTACATCCTTTTACACCCCCCTAAAACTCGGAAAATACTTGATAAGCATTTAAGTTCTTTGCTAAATTTTTGAATGAAATTTTCTTCCCTTAATTATTTTGATTGTCTTAATTACTCAAGTATTGATGTTACGATAGGAACACTCATTTTTAAGTTACCAGTTGATAACGGCATATTAAGATTAAAAAATATTAATTTTGTATCTCCCTGATGTAAGCAACTATTACGTAAAATTTACAGGAAAAGTTATTATACGAGGATTTCAAAGAGTTTTTTTTAAGAGTATATAATACTGGAGACAGTATTTAATAATAACGGAATTTTTAATTCAAAAAGTTAATTCTGAAAATGTGCACAGAACTTATTTGAAAGGATTAAGTAAAAAAAATTGAGCATTGCATGAATTTACCAGCAGAAAAAAAATTAAAATTAGGGGCATGACTAAAACGTAGAGTTTTTTAAATGTATTCTTCATATTACGAAATAGTCACTGATCACAGTTATTAATTATAATGTTAGCATGTACATCGTAATCAACGATAACATTATTATTGACCAAAAGTACCTTATTTTTTTTATTTAACAATTAATCAATTTTATAAATAAACGAATACAAAAGATTTTGTAAAACGTAATATATAGCACCACGATATTATTATGCGATCATCAAACTTTATGTAGATTCGCTTTCTAAAATGAAATGTAATGTAATACGATACAATTTAAGTTCTGTTAAGCAAGCAAAAACCTCAATCGCATTTTTTGTCTTGTATTGAATACTTCGAATAAAGATTCTTATCTTAGAAGTTCCTATTTAATCCCAGATTCAAACTACATTCAAAACCATCTATAGCCAAATCAGTTGTGCCTTTGATAGTATCATCTGGATAATTTTTTTTTTATTTTTCTTGTCAGAGCAATTTTTGCTATGGCTGTGAAAACTCCAGGAATTACGTTATCAAAACAAATAACACAAAGCAATTAAATGGAAAATACGTATGAAGAAAACTAGTTTCGAATTTTAGTATTAACTTTCAGAATGAAAAAACTTTTTCTAAGTAATTATTATTGCTCACAAAATTCTTATCAAAAAAATATATTCCCTCCGTATCGAAATGTTGTCTGATTTATAAATTTGTATCGAATTAAGAAGACAGAAGTGGAAGGAATGGTTTTGTGAATACGTTATCTTCGATTCCTATAAAATAGAATTTTAATACTATATGTCGATTAATTTTCATTCTTTTTATAGAGCTTCGTGGGGGAGGGGGTGCAATTTAAGGTTTTAAAAGAGAAAAGCTCTTCTGCAGAAGCCATTGAGAAACTTAAGAAATGCAATACCTGAGCATGGTATAAAATAGCGGCAATTTGTAAAAAATTTGATGCGTCAGTCAAAACACTGCAGATGATACCATAGTACCTGCCTAGGTGACTACAGATGGATGGAACATCCAATTGCGTTGCCAACCTCCCAGAAACCTTGACTTTAACATCGTGTTTGGATCTTAAATCCCACTCTCGGAATTCATTATTTGTACCAGAGAATCTATCAATGTGGCCATGGAACAATAAATGATTTTAAAACTTAAATAGCATGTAATATATATAAAATAAAAAAAAAATACTGATTATACTCATATAGTTGTTCCTTACGTAATAGGTTATGCTTACACGCTTTGAAATTAGTGACAGTGTAGGAAAAAACGTTTTTAAAATGGGACAATCATTTCAATACATATAATTTAAGCAAATAGGACAGTCATTTCGATACAGAGGGATTATAATATATTTTACAAATTTTTCTTTACCGAGTTTTTGAATTACTAGTTTACCTTTATGCCAACTGTTTTAATTATATGTTAGTACTCTTCGGTATTGTAAAGTAAATTGTGACTAATAATAATCAACTATTTGTAATAATGATTAAGCGTTCTATATAAAGTGTAGAACATAGGTGAGTTTAAATGCGAAACACATAGCTGCGTATGTTAGAATGAAGCAAAATAAGTATATATATTGAGCTCTATGTATTAATAACATCAGTTGCAAATACGGGGTGCTTTGAAACTCATGGGCAAAAATTAAAAAGGTGATATAAAACATTTAAACAAGCTATTTTCACTCAATGCATAAGCGGAGAGCAAGCGGTGAGCCGCTAGACTGCAATGTAATGGAAAGAGTAAAGAACGAGTTTTCGTACACATCGTCATTTCTACAATGGATTTCAGGAGGTATGTCTTTTTCCTGAACACTGTACATCACTGCTTGCTCCCCGCCTTGCATTTTATGATGAAAATTGCTTGTTCAGATGTTTTCTATTGCAGCTTAAATTTTTGCCCATGAGTTTCTAAACACCCTGTATTTTACTTTTATATATAAAATATATTCCCTCTCTAGTTAAGAATGTTTTTCTGGATCTACTCAACTGCATTTTTCGATGCAAAGTAATTATCTTTCTTGTAGAGATATTTCCCAGTAAATCGATTTCAGATAATTCTAAATTAACAGATAAACCCTTTTGAAAGAAGATTGTACTCCATTTAATATTCTTGGTCCATCACTTTCACTTAATACTACTGCATCAAAATATTTAAAACCTAAATACGCAATCATCATCGATGTTTCCCCCCAACTTTCAAAGATACATATATAAGATGCGAGACTAATCCAGATTAATTTCTGTTTATGTTATAACATTTTTTTGCAGAACAGAAATGAATAAAAAATACAAATAAAAGAAGAAGCGAAAAGAAAATCTTGCTAAATTCATCGATAAATATTCATTGCTCAAGCCTCTTCCTTATTCTCGGAGAGGATGAAAAAAAATCCAACCAAGCTCATAAACTCCCTAATGTTTTCCTCACTCTCACACATCTTTCAAGAGTAAAAAAAAGAAAAGAAGAAGAAAAAACGAGGGGAAAAAAAGCTCAGGTGAAGAAGTACGACTTGGAAACTTCATTAATCGGCCGTAAGAGTGTAGTGGGCGCTACGAGTAAAAGCAACTGGACAGGTCTCCCCGCCTGATATGTCTGTTACATTGGGTGAGTCTTTATTTGTGCTACAATGTTTCTTCAGTAGCGCAAGGGTCAAGTCTTGATCATAGGGCAAAAGAAACAACTTCTCTCGCTGACACTATAAATCTTCGACCGCTCCCTCCTTCAAGATAACGGCTCGAGTCAAGTTTCCCTTGCTGTCTTTTCTTTTCTCTTTGTAAAAGACACCCGTCAGTTAGACCAAGAGGTAGGGGACTTCGTGGAAACCCACCAACGTTGATGAATGGTGAGGTCTGGGATAACGGAATGCACTTTATCAGAGAGACATTTATAATAATCAGAGTTGTAGTTTTAACTGCGTTTTGCGAAAACTTTTCGTCTTTTTTTATCATTTATTTTTTTGAGATAACGCGCCCACTAGAAATTGTAACACTTTTCGTCGAAATACGATACCGAAAATTCCTAAGCGAAGATGGAGGTTCCTACAAGACTTTAATTTGTTATACGAGATTCTATTTAATATAGCACTACGGTGAATAGCGTATGCTTATTAACTTTTCATTATATTTTATCAGTAAAAGCTTTTGAGTAAATTATATGAGCATTTAAATGCTCAAATAAATGTAAACTTTAAATAATTTAAAACTAATTAACTTTCCTTATATTTTGATACGACATACATGAGCCTAATTTAAAATGCTTCAAAAGAAAGTAGAACTTAGAGCATAAATTGTCAATTATCATTATTTTTTGTCAATTATTAATAGAAAATAATTTAATTATCTTCTCTACATACCTCTGAGTAGACGTTACATCATTTGTGGAATTTTTTTAAAAAAAATACTATGAAACTTAAACAATCTTTCATCTACAAAAAGTGTTGATGAATAAAGCATTATACAGCTTATTTGTTTTATCAAATATTATTATTCATCAGATATATTGTCAAGTTAAAAATTAAAGGCTTATAAAAATTATTTATTTATTTGCTTGAATTTATTTCAAAGATTCTTTCAAAGATATTAGATACTTAAACTGAATTTGGTGTTGCAAAAATCTAATGGGAATTATTTTGGAAGAAATGAACGGCAAGTTTGTTAGGTATTTATCGTGTTCAAAGGTGTAATAAGAAAGCTCAGCTCTTATTTTCAAGCCATTCAACAGATAGTAAGGCGTTTAATATAATTCAGCATTCGATGGTTCGGTATATTCTATAATCCGCCCCGATTGATCCATTCGCATTTCATATTTTTTCGTGTAGTTATGTTTGATGACTTTGACTACCAGGTTGCGACAGAGCACTCGCATTTTCACCCTGTGTTTATCATAATTGTCGATTTTGATTTCAGCACAATGTTCTTGATTTCTAATGAGTTACAAATCACGTTTGCATAATATTACAACTGTGCACATTTTACTATAAATACTGTTCTGTAAAATGTTCTTGAAGCCGAGAGGGGGATCTTAAAGAGCTAAATAAAAGTTAAAATGTGACTCTCAATAAACAGCAAACATTAGAAATTGTCTAGAAAAGCTTGTCACAATTTTCATTCAAACTGATCAAATATAGAACAACCATCTTTGTACTATATAAATTCTTCTTTTATGTCATGTGTGTCTATCAGTATCAGAATATCAATTTAAATTAATGTTCAATGCTTGTATTTAATTATGTAGTTGCTTGAATTGGATGAGTTACTTTGAAGGGTTTTTTTTTATCGTCTGCATAGGTTCAGAATGTGCCATAACAAATCAGATACATGTTTTAATTGCTTAAATTTTTATCTAGAGTGGTTTACTTTTGGTATGCCCGTTAAAGCTATATTGACGCGTGATAATCAGGCAAGGTCAATGTTTCTTAATGCCCAGCTTAAAGAGTGCCTACTGTCTTAGGCCAAGTATCTGAAAACACAGTAAATATATTAATCTTAAAAATATTATTAAATTAATTACTGAAATTGCCTGAAAGAAATAGTATGCTAAATATAGCTTTGAAAAAGTAGATAATTTGTACTTCATGACAATTTTCGAATTAATTTTACTACTCCAATTTACAGATGTTACATTTTTTCCATATATTATTATTTAAATGCAATTATGAATACGATGTAATATACAGTACACTTTTCTGCTCTTCCTTTTTTTTTTTTTCTACATAAAAAACAAGTTTCAAAAATTCAATTTCTTATGTGCATTTTAAATGTTTTTAAGAGAGCCTGTTTTTATTTTTATCTATTAATTAGTTAATATGCTACTTTGAGCTGAAACAACATGTAGAATTTGAGAAGAATATAAACTACAGTGATAAGTTAATAAATTAAATTAATATAATTTGTAACATGACAATTCGAAATGTACTTAGACTCATTGATACCGTTGGTTATCTGTAGCATGGCTTTCACTTAAATGCATGGATAGCAATTTCCGAAAAAATTGCGATTTCTTCACACAATAATTACATCGAATCTGTTAAGTTTTCACTTGGCTGAATACAAAACATGTCTTAAAATCAGCAAATCTTTATTTAGAAAATCAAAAGTAAGCAAAGAGCTTTTAAGCTTAAGAAATTCTGAAAATTAAATATTTGTTGATTAAAACTTCTTCAGTATCTAGCTTTTCATAATTTTTTTTATGCATTTTACAATTACAATTGTTTTTATGTACACAGCTGACTATTAAATATGCTACAAAATCAGAAGGAAAGCAAATGTCATAATCTTTATAATTGTACTTGTGGATAAATACATCATTAAATTTACTTAATTAGTACCATGAACTGCCCCTTCTGATAGCATTAACACTCTGGCTTCGTGTCGAGCAGAGCTCGGATGACAGACACTGGTACATCATTCAACTTCACTGCAACTCTATGTCAGAGTTCATCAATCGTAGAGATTGGCGAGCGGTGGCTGGCTCGTCTTTCAGCAGCACATAACCAAACGTTCTTAATGGTTGACTAATATGGAGATCATGAGAATCAGGGAAACTGTCAAACACTTTCTGTGTCGTTGAAAATCAGAACAGCTCGAATGACATGTATGATACAGCTCGGTCGTATATTGCCTTGCTGAAAAGTAGCGTAACAGAGGCCTCAGAGATAGGGGACAGTAACAGATTTTAACGCATAGGCAATGTAATCACAGTTGTCCATTGAACCTGCTATGCGAACTAGAGGTGATCGCTAGATGTGTACCCAAATGGCACTCCATACCATCACTCTAGGTATTAAGCCCTTATGGCGATAACGAATGCAGGCTGGACACATTTGTTCTTCCCAGTGTCTCCATTCAAACATACGTTCGTGATACAGTTCGCATCACCGGGACTTGTCTGAAAACCTTCGTGAAGTCATTCCTGTGTCCATGGATGTTGTTCAAGGTAATTCTGTAGGCACGCCTGCCTCTGCTGCAACGTCAAGTAAAACCGCAGCAATTGTCGCAGTGTTGACAGTCTGTGGTGCCACAAACATTGTTGCTCCTTCCATGCTCTCACTTGTCGTCCTGAAAACAAGCCAAGTTCTTAATTCAGGGTATTTGGAGTGGTTGTACGATCTCGGAGGCCAAGATCGGATGTTAGTTATTGAGTACTATTGAAATCCTGCATGAAGCTCCGCATGACCCTCTTGGACCCATCGATTCCATATGCGCTAGACTGTCTTGGAATCACGATCAGTAATATCACGGACCAATATGCAGCAGAGCCAGTCTGACACGATCGAATTCCAAAACGAGCTAGTAGTTCCGTATTCTTATAAGAACACGTTATAAACTTTACTTAAACAACCAACATTCGAATAAGACTTCTGAATGAGAAACCCGTTGAACAATCATGTATCTTTTTGTACAGCTTGATATGACGTTACTCTTTAATAATCCCAAATACTGTATCTTTCATGTAAATTTGACTTTTGTTACGTGGCGCCTTCTTGGTGTATAAATTTTAATGACCAGCTGTGAATAATACAAAGATAACATTATTGAAACGTCTATTAAAATATAGCACGCGATGCCTTCTTATTTTAAATAAAGAGAAAGTATAAACCCATCTCATTTCTATAATTCTAACTATTTTGATGTTCCATACAAATTTTTGTAATTTTTATAAAATACTTATATTCATAAAACAGACATTTCCAAAAATATTCATAGAAATCGCTTTTCGTAAAGACTTATAATACCATTAATTTTTATTTAATGTTTATTTGTTGTCATCAGAAATACTTTCTGAAATACGACAACACACCTTTCGAGGGAATTTCTAAAGGCATGCATAATTTACCGCGGCCTCCGAAATAAGTGTTTACGTCAATCTTCATCACGTAATAATCGCATTATTCTCCAGGCAAGACGCTAAGAAAATCAGAAAGAATGACATCGATCAAAGTATACTTCACTGCGTCTTTCAGATCATGACACATAACCCAGTGATGACTCACAAACCGTAAGATTTTTATCATTCTAATAAAAATAAGATCGGTAAATGACAGCAATATCTTTATAAACGCTAAAGAAAAACGTCTTTAAGAATGTGAAGTAGAAACAAGTGAAATCCTTTTTTATGAAAGTATTAGATTCCGTGTATATAAACCTAACCGAGGTATTTTTTATCTTTCAAGATTTGATCTTTTTTTTCTGTTCTCACTTTTTTTTTTTAAATATAGAAACGAACAGCATTGAGAGAAGAATCATTTCCTTTATGACCTTTGAATAATGAATGAAGTTGACTGATTCTTCTTTACATCACATTAATTTATGTAAGTGTTGCACGGAAGTCTTTTTGTAGTTAGAAACACTTCGAACTGAGGGGAAAAAAAATAAAGACGAAGAGGAGAATAAACATGAAATAAATAAAAAATGAATTAAAGAATTTTATATTCAAATCCAAAAATTTGCAAAAGCATTCAAGTTCATTGGGTGGGGGAAAAGAACCCATGCCTTTGAAGTATTCAAATAATCGCTTCCTACCTGTTACTCGGACGATTAAAGACTCAAATGGAATTTTGATCACTTAACGATCCTTTTTGAAAAGTGAAGTTAGATTATTATGAAAGGTAATTTTTCTTCTAATATTTCTTTTAAAAAAAATCGTGATACTACGTGTTCTATGAGCTGGTGTTTTATTTAACGATTTATTTATTATTAAGAAGATGTTCTTTCTTTGAAAAAAAGTAATGGAATGTAAATCCTTCTTAAACTTCGATAAAATTTTGTATTGTGATATGTATGTATTTATTTAGAAAGTGCAATAAAAGTTAAATGGATAAGAAAAAAAGGACTTATTTGTAACATTTTTTCGTGGCGAGCGTTTGAAAGCCTGGTTAACATGTAAAATGCTCGGCTTTGGTTTAAATTTTAAAGGAACAGTTTTACATTTAAACCAATTTATTATGTCCATATTAATTGGCATACTTTGATGACTTTGTTTAGTTTGACTAAATTTCGTACTGGGAACTACTCGAGGTTTGTTGGGAAATAATTTCTCAACTTTGAACCATGGTCAGGAGACGAGATTGATCCATTAGTTAATATATCACTCTTTTTCCACTCAGTGCATCGTGAAGAATTTGAAGCTTTCCATTTAATTTACAATAGCCTTTATTTCATAACATTTATTATTTATTGGATCAGGACTTGAACTCTTGGCTAGACTTCAACATGACTGGCCTTGAAGTTTAAAACTATAACCATTAGGCTGAAAGAATTTGATTGAAAAGATAAATTAATTGTATATTTTAGACAAAACCATCTGAAAAAAAAATAAAACAATGGATTGTGTGTTGTCAAAATCAGTTCGCATGCAAAAAGTGACTGGATAGCGATAAAAATTACACAAGAAAATGCAATAGAACCTCGTTCAGTCGCGTCCCTTTAACTAGAACCTCCAGATAGCCCAGATAGGTTTTCAAGATATTTTTTATTTATTTATTTTTTTATTTAAGAAGTGATCTGAAAATTCCATAGTAAAATTTATTTGTTTCATCCCCGTATTTTGAAAATTATTTCTTTACTGAAATCTTTTAAGAGCTATGAATATATGAAAAGAAATGGAAGGGGGGCTTTTTTACGAATATTTTGGGAAAAGTCGACAAACCTTAGTTAAGCATTTTATTACCAATGTCAAATGGTATGCGATGCAACTTTGTCTAAATAGAATATACAAAAAAAACAACTTTAAGTGCACTTCTGCTGTTGATAAATTTTATTTTCTTAAATATGATTCATACTAGATACATTCAATTTAAAGATGAATTTCTGTAAATTTGTTTTATTTTATATTTCCTTTTTTCTCATTCTCCAGTAAATCCGGATTCACGATATCCCGGCCCAGCTCTGATACTTATTAATCCGACTTATAAAGAGGCTTTACTTTATATAAAAACTACATATGTGTGAAAACCGTCATACTTTTCCACAATATATCGCATTCTAATTTAGTGCTAAAACATGAAATTAATCCTCTAAGCCGAACAATTACAAAGTGGTATGTGTGCAAGCTTAAAAAGTTTCTCGATTTACTTCCTGGATTACTTTACCCAGTGATTTTACGAAAATTTCAGAAAATTCTCTTAAAAAATACGTGTACATCCCAATCTTCCCTTCGTGATTAATTCCTATTGAGTTGTTTTCCTTCGCAACGCAACAGGAATCCTTCGAGAAGTTCCTATTAAATCAGGACGATGAACTAGATAAAATGAAATTAGTTTATTGTAAGAATAGCTCTTACTTTAAGAAATCATTAATAAAGAAAATCCACTGTTTCAACAGAAAAATAAACGTTATATCGTCTCTCTTTCAACTTCAAGATAAAAAAAAATCTTGTTTTATTATAAGAGCAATCTATTTATTCTTACATTTTTAAATTTTGTGCTCAGAAAAAGACTGGGTTTTCTTCTATTTTTGATCTGATTAGTTAAGATATCTACTTTCTTAATGTAAAAAAAAAAAAAAAAAAAAAAGAATCACAAACAGTTTCTGTCATTCTTCTTATCACTATTTCATTAACTTGTTGATATATTACATTACTAAAATAGATATATTTATAAAATTGGCAACGTTTAAATAATTTATCCATTTTTTTTTCTTCGAAAGATCTTATTTAATTGAAACCTATTGTGAAACTCATCCACAGTTTTACGGATTTCTTGATACCCTTCACTTTCATTTTTCTTGTAAATAAATATTTGATGAGAAAAAATACATTAAAAAGTAAAGGATAAAGAAAAAAAAAAGGAGTTTTTATCCCTTTTTTAATTAGTCTTAGTAATTTATTTTGTTTTCTTTTATTAAATTTGCAGAAACTCGCTCTTAAACCCTCATTTATTTTTCATTCATTCACTATCTACATTTTTTTTTTCATTTCCACGCCGTAATACATTACGAGTGTATGGACTATTGCGGCCTTAGAATTACTTTAAATATTTTTCCTTGCTCGCCATCAATGATATCGGTTGTTGAAAATTTTAAGAAGTGTCACGCGTTAACTAAATAATTCAGAAAGTTCCGCCTATGAGTTCGTCGAAAGTTGTAAACAACTTTTTTTAAAAATTATCTTTTCATGCAAAACTTACAACGAAAAAAAAATTTTTTTTTTTAAATGTTTTTATAAGGATAATTGTTCATTTTAAAATATACAAATAATTTATGTCCAATCCATGAATGCTGAAGCATTATTAATTCAATTGCAAAATATAAATTTTCCTTTTTTGTGTATATTTTGACACACAATTTTAGAAAGAATTAGGAAAAGAATGCTACGATATTGATTTATTATAATCATTATAATTTTAAAAACAGCTGTAGTTAAACTTACACAATGATTTTATGGTTTTGTGCATTTCACTTCAATCTGAGAAAAAATATCCTTCTTAAAATAAGTAAAATACCTCTACTGTATGATTTAAAAGGAAACAAAATTTATTTGTAAAAACATTTAATTTTATAGATAATTAAAAATAAAAATACAAATTCAATATAAAGGGACTAAGTAAATAAGGAATGGAATAAAATATAGATGTTAAAATTATAAATAATGTATTTTGAAAATAAATTGTATATTTTTAAATTGAAAGAAAAAGAAAACTTTATGTACATTCTTTGACAAAAAATTTAAATTAAAAGAGTCAAGAATTAGTTCAAAAACAAAAGTAATAGGATTTTTCATCCATTTCTCTAAGCTTATTTTTAAATATAAAGAAACCCGTATAGTACAAGCTATCAAAATATTTTTTGTTTTAATGATTAAGGGAGTTTTTTTAAAACATATTTTGAGTCTAACAAGATTAAATTTAATCGATTACACATTAGTTTAAGTGTTTTGAAAAAAATTCTCAGATTTTATTCTTAAGAAGTTACCAATTTTGGAATAAAATTTAACACTAGATTAGAAATTTTCATGTAGATAGTTATTAATTAGCTAAAAAATTATTTCAAACAGAAGTGATAAAATATGTTATGTTATTGATTAAATATTTATTTTATTTAAATTAAAATCTTTTTAAAGTTGTATATAAATGTTAATGTATTTGTGTGTGTGTATGAGCCTTAATGACACATGCATTTTTATTTCAATTGCAGATAATGATGAAATAAATAAACTCACACTACATTTCGTCTGTTTTTATATTATTTTATAAGATTTTATATATATATAAAATAACTCTCAAATGAACAAAAATAGTATATATCCCATCAATGGCTCATGTTTTGTCAGTATCTTGAAACTGTTCTTATTAGCGATAATTCAGACAGGTTAAATGGAAAACTTCTTCTCAGTTTCGAAAATGCTTTAACTGAGCACCCTATTGCGTTTTTGAACCAAGCGCAGAAATTTTATTATTTTGGTTATAAGTAGTAAAGGTGTCATTAGGAAGGGCTAGGATGTAAAGAGCCAGAGAGTTTCCAAGCAGGCTAAAATTGCAGGTAATATTGATTTAAGTGTATTTTATTGGATGCCACTTGCATGGTGGAGTAGTTGACCCAAACAAAGTGTCAGCTCATGTCCAGTCAGCCTGATTAGGCAAAGAATTTTCCGTTTTATTTTCATCCAGAAAGTCAAATGAGATTGAGCTAAAGGACCGAAAATTTTCTCATTTTGCTTAATATCTTGCTGACCTTTTGTAAAACAGTGCTAAGTACGAAGAGTTTTCATCATTTCATCGCAACGTCCAATGAAATTCACTTCTCCCGTGTTCATTCACCAGGCCTGACGATCAAATAATACGCTTCCTGGTGCCTTATTCTTAATTCTAAGGGCTCTTCTGTCAGGCCTCTGAAGAAAAAGAAAGAAAGCATAACAAGCACTGACGATCAACTCATTGCCCTCTTTTCTCTTGTTTGGAGTGGCCTTTATTTTCCTTTATTTATCACGCACAATTTTTGTATCCTCTTTCCCTTTCCCACCTCTTTTCAGCAAAGTGTGTTAAATTATGATAAAACTTGGTGAAGGAAGGGGCGAAGTGCCGCTGTTAATAGGATTTGGACAGCTTATCAGGCTTGTTTACAAATATTGCCCCTTCCTTGGAGCCGATGAATCCTGCGAGGCAAGCATAACCTGATTGTGCCTTCATGGCAGGCTGTCACTCTGCTCGCTCCAGAGTACTGACTTAAATGTGAGTCTCACTAGTGAAGAAAAAGCCTGATAATCAATTTTTAACTCTTCCGAAATTGACTGCTATGGGGTCTACTAAAGGTCTTTGCTCAGGAAGGCCGTTGGAAAACTTCACTCGGGATCCAGTCCCGGTGGGACGGGAAAGCCCCCGCGCCCTGGATCAACGATCTCTGTTCAAAGGATCAGAATTCAGGGATCGGTCTGTGTTCTTCCAGATTTGATGTTTTGCTCGTGTGTTCGGCGTGAGTGAAATTTTAGGTATGCGTTTGGCTTCGTGAAACTACTGGTGGTGTTTTGTAGTGGTCTTTTTACTGTAATCAAAACAGATTCAGGCACTAAAAA